>OMNN01004765.1:6811-30890 GCA_900302755.1 Chromis chromis
CTGTCACGCGTGGCTTCAAAACATATATGTCCATCATTTCTCTCTCACCCCCCCATCCACACCTCCCCCCCACACACACACCGGATTCAACGTGTCTGCTCCCAGAGCCGCAGAAAACAAACAGCAGATCCATTCGCCTCCTCCAAATATTGACCCATTACGCATCATTTACTGACGGCTCCCTCTCAACAGAACAAAGCGAGCATTGTTGGATTATTTAAGTGTGGCTTTTAATTTTTTTTCTCTCCCCCCCACTCCCTCGATATCACCTGTCACCATTTGCAGAGAGGGGGGACAAATCCTCACAGCCGGAGAGAAAACACACAGAAGCGTACAGTCACCACAGCAAAAGAAGAGAGAAAAAAAGTCCTTACTTGTATTTTGCGGCAATCCCTTGCGATAATATTCTCCAGACTTGGGGAGGTTTGTAAATATCCCTGGGTATAGCCTGGATGTAGCTTCTTTTCTTTCTTTCTTTCTTTTTTTTATCCAGAGCGTTGAACAGACCAGGTTTTCTTCCCCCCCTCTCTCTCCTTCAAGACAGATGTGAACGGTCCTGGCCGAGTCGCTCCACCTGCATCCCTGCTGTCAAGCCAGCCACAAGGCAGGAAATGCAACTTCGGATTCTTCCTTTCAAATCAAAACTCCCCGCCCTCATCCGTGTTGCTCGGGCTTTTATTTTGAAGGTTCAATATCACTGTTTCTCCTGGGTGCTTCTGGGTCCTTTGACGCACCTCCACCTGCATCCACTGGAATAGGAGACAGTGGCATCAGCAGCAGTGGCTGGTAGCGGCACCGCACTGAGGAGGCCGCCCACAGAGACACGCCCCGCTCCGGCTGCAGGAGGCTACTTCACCCTGGGCGAGGGAGACTGGAGATCTGTACTCTCTGACTGAGAAGTACCAGGTGCTGAGGATTTTTAAAAATGTATACACAGGGGCAGTCAAAGAAGATGAAAGCATGCGTCACTGCCCAACTTTACGCACAGAACTCGATTCCAGGAAGAAGATCACATAAAATCAAGGATGCATATGAATTCAAAGAGGAAAAATCTGTATTATAGTCTCATAAAAAAACAGCAACATATACCCAAGAGACCATATAGATCACAAATTATGCAGGTTTTTAAAGGATTGTCACATTAAAGCTGTCAAAGATGACAGCATAGTTAACTTCCTCATATAAACTACATTGTCTGGAGCAATAATGAGTCAAACTATTATTTGCTAATGACTGCCCACACCTGCAAACGTATCTGCAGGCAATTATGTAAACTAAACAATGGTCCGCAAACTCTATTTGATCATCATCATAAAAGGGAAAAACAACATAAAAGGGATCACATCTCCATCCACAGATAGTTTATTTACTCGGATGGACATGTAAATATCCCTCATAAAGATTTATGTTATTCCAGATAGGTGGGTAAACAATATATAGATAAAGAGAAGAGGATACTGAGGGTAGGATTTAAGTACAAGAAGGACATATGTCTGCTATACTGAATAAAAATAAGAATACTGACATGCTACTGTGTTTTCAGAGGCAGTTTAAGCCTTTCTGTGGAGTTTATAGTGAATACTCTGAGTCCACTCTAATATTCCAGCCATATGTGCTTTGTTTTGCTTTGATAAGTGCATTATTTTTAAATTTATAGTCAACTCCAGCCAGTCGAATATCAGATGCATTCAAGGGTATGGTAATGTTGAGAGGCAGGGCTGTTTGTTCAAGTGGAACTCGAATAATTTGCTGAGATAATCTGAATATCCGCAGCTTTATAGCTTCTTTTTTGCGTGCCAACTGGATTCAAATCTCTTGTATTTTTACAAGCTGGGCAAAGGCACTGCCTATTTATAATTCTCCCAGTTAGCTAATTGCATTTAGTCTCCATCCTGAGTGTAAATCAGCCGCGAGTCAATCAGCTTAAATGCAAAACCAGTGGGGCTCTGAACCGTGCTGGACTTAAAAACTCACTGCTGTTGCATAATCTTTCTTTTAGACAACATGTGGAGTGAGCTCTGACCGGCCGAGCCATTCTGTATTTGCACCACCGTGTGTCACCCTAAAGACTGGCCCGTCGCTCCTGGCGAAACGTAAGTGTCACCTGCACAAGTGGGACCATTTGATCTGGGCAGAGATGTGGGGGTCATTCGAGCCGGGAGGACCATTTGAAGCCGAAACTGCATTTCACTCTGCTCCCACTTCCTTTTCATTTCCTCCGCTCATCATGTCACATAGTGGGCTGACAAAGTTCCTCATTAGTCGCCATCCGTGGCCTCACTGTGGTCCGCTGCTCTGTCTTGCCTCAGTGAGAGAACAACTGGGTCCAGCTCATCATGCCCCACATCATGTCAGCAAATTGAGACAGCAAAAGTCGTCATTTCTGCTCGTTGTCCTCATTTACAGGATATATATCTACTCATCAGTAAGAGCAGTGTAGTATTTTACAGAGTTCACCACTTATTATATGATTCAAAACTGGCTAAATAAAGGGCTACTTGTCTTCAATCAATCTGAAACCAATGGGAGCCACTGAACACACATGCGCAATTGACACATAATTCAATAATGTGTCTTTGGAGTACTTTCACAGTTTATCCCATCAATCTAGCCATCAGGAGTTCTGCCTTAGAGGTCCGTCCACATCAGACGAGAGCAGTGTGTCGACAGAGAAATCACAGCCACCTAGTCAATGAACCTGGAGGTGTGAGGGGGGGGAGGGCATCAATCATGGGCTTATTGAGCAGCATGGCGCGAGAGAAGCCTGTCAAAAGAGTATTGGCACCTCTCGGAATTAATTTCTCAGGCCAGAATATCAGATTTAAAACAGTAGAGGGTGGGTAGAAAGTCCTGTCAGTGTAATTTAAAGTTTTTAAAGTTACACCTGCCTGCCTGTGGTAGATACAGAGGGGTTCAGGACTCATTTTTGGGTATGTCACATCACAACCTGACACTATGGCCTAAGAAACTGATACTACATTTACTTGTGATATAAATAAAATTAAAGCCGCAAACAGCGTTGAACGGGCCCTCGCACACCCACACGTGTTGGGACATGGTGCACGTCGAGGTGTGGTGCATGTCGGGGTGTAGCAGAAATGTCAAGGTGTAGGAGACTTCTCTAATTTCCTGTTACCAATAGGTGGTGCTATGACTATGACTAAATTTTAGAATGTTAATGTCTTCAGACCCGGACTCTTGTCCAGCATATAAACTTTGGGCCAGATTGGATCATGTGCAGATGACATATAAACACTTCAGTAGTCATGGCGAGACATGGAAAATCACCACGCCGCCACAGATGAACCATCATCAATGCCCGAAGTCTTATGTCACCACATTTCAGGTTAATATGGTCAACTGGCTAATAATAGCACATCAAAGTGTAAAACATGTCCTTTCCTGTTGCCACCAGGTGGCACTATGACTGTGAGTGGATATTGCAAAATCCTCACAGTTAAAGTAAAATGGTGGACTTCCTGTTCGGTTTAGAGTATGACTGTCACTGACTTTTTTTGCATGGCCTGACATGCTACATATTACAAATTTCGTAGATGTAGGTGAAACGTCGCGCCCGTAGTAGATGTTACAAATTTTGCAAGTGGCGTTATGGAGCCATTTTACCACACACATGCGCAAGTCCCATAAAATATCAAGTTTTGAGCATTTTTAGGCCCTCAAAAATGCGATTCAATTGACGGGAGAAAAATAGCTCCTTGAATTTCAATAGGGTCCTACGCACTCTCAGTGCTTGGGTCCTAATTACAACAAAAATCTGAAGAGGGATAACTGATATCTCCTAAACTTTTACTAATTTCCGTCTCCAAGCATGTTAAATCAAGTTGTAAAATCTACGGTTTTGTCATATCTGGACAATTCTCCCACAATATGGTGCAGTGCAGCTGATCAGGAATAGCACAAGCTTCATAATCAAACTTGTCTGTTTCTGAACTGTTATTTAGATGCTATTACATCCCTCTGCATTGCTACTGGCCTTGCAATAGCAGTGCATGGGCTTAATTGTCTAAACCTGGGAAGGTGTGGATAAAGGTTTGCATGGGCAGTCTTGCATTGACACCACACTCTTGCTGCTAGATATCAGTGTTTTCATGGCTGCTTATATTTTTGCACTTCTCCGAAGTATTTAGTTATTTGAAACAAAACTCTCATTTTCGGAAATCCTGGGGTCCGTCTCCACTTCATGTTGTGGCCTACAAGCCTGAAGGTGTGGGACAACTTTTCTAACCTACCTTTGCGACCAAATGGCTTTGATCCAAACTAACCTAAATATACAGTGATCAGCCACAACCTTATGACCACTGACAGGTGAAGTGAATAATATTGATCATATTGGTACTATGAGGTGTTCTGCTGTAAAACCTTGGATTTTGGCATCTGTATTGATGAGACTTAGACACCCAAATAAACACTGTCCCAGAACAAGCACACTCCCTTATGTAAATGGAAATCCCAAATGTCACTGGCCTACCCCTGTAGGAAAATGCACCTCACCACATGGCAAAAACATCAAACAATCAGGAACTTCTTGAGGAACATGACAATCACTGCATCAACAGGATGCAGTGGAAAACGTTTGATTGACTGACAGAAGCCCCACTGCACAACCCAGAGAACCTAAAGGATCCACTGCCAACGTCTTGGTGCCAGACCCCATAGGACACCCTGAGAGGTCCTCTTGTCCATGCCCAATGGTTCAGAGCATTTTTGACCACATAAGGGGGACCAACACAATATTAGGCAGGTGCTCATATGTTATGCCTGATCGGTGTATCGAAAAGAAACTAGACCAGTGACAAAAAGTAAGATAATTATTTCAGAAGCTAGACTCCTTAAATACAACAGCTTTGCGTGGTGTTTAATTGGAATAATATCTTATCAGAGAATCCCTGGATAACATTTCCTTAAAAAAACAGCTCAAGCATTTCTAATTATAAACTAATTAGGTGCACCCTTGTTTACACTGAGTTACATGCTTACATAGAACTGTTTTTTATGTACTGTGCACGATAGAGAGAGAGGGTGTTGCATTGGTGACAGCAAAAGTGGTTTCTAGCCCGACAGCTTAAATCTATGGGGTCACAAGACAATTCATGCGATAGAAAAGGTGCAAAAATAACTTTCAAATTGCTGTTTTTTGTTAGTTTTGTCAAAGTAAGAAAATGAGTCAAAAGAAACATCTACGGTTTGAAGGGGATGTCAATATTTTGTCAATAAATCTTAAGGTTGCAAGCAGAGATAGCCCAAGGGGTCCTGACCAAAAAGGTTGCCTGAATACTATGCACGTTTTGTGTAGAAAGATGACCTTCCCACAAATCCATAATGTCCTCTGATACACAGAAGTTATCATCAGAGAGTGTTTTTTACGTGTATGACATTTGCCACAGCCCTGCCTTTCAAAAAAAAAAAAAAAAAAGCGTCGGCCTCTTCAGTCATTGTTAGATGTTACCATCAATCAAATGTGAGTCAATGTTGCTGGGCACGACTAGAGTTTTCCCATTCAAAGGCAACAGCTAATAATAAATGAAAATATCTCACAGCAGACAGATGTCAACTGAGTGTATAACACAGCAAATAGCATCAAATAACCGCCAGGCTGTTATCATGATCTGATTTGAATCCAATAGAGATTTCATGCCTTTTAAATATCAGTATAACTCATTCTAGTCATATGTCTTCCAGTGGCTTGATTTAATATTCTCTACATATAAAGCTGGCTGATTTGATAAGCTTTCACTCATGAGTAATTCATTTCATTGTTGGAGGACCCTGTGAGGTTGTTGTTTTTTTTTCCCCCCCTTTCTCTCCATTGCGCTAATTAAAACTAATTGAATTGAATTGATGGTACTGAGCCCCTGAATCACAGTGTTACCATCTCCTTCCTGCTCATCCCTGAAATGAGACAAATCAAGTGTGCCGTGTAATCAGACATGAAAGAAAAAAAAAAAGTCAAAACACCAAAGAAGTCATCTCCCTTGTTTGTTGTTAGGCCCATTATCACATTTCCATCAAATTCACAAATAATAATTTGGCATTAAAACACAGAGGGAGAGTTGTTTGAACACAACTGAATTTGGTTGCTTTTTAGATGTGACTGTGGATAATACACACAAAAATAAAAGTTTGCTTGGGTGAAGGTTTTCTCAGCTTGAAATAACTACTTCAGGATCACATTTTTCTGTATACGTGCAACTGTGCCACCAACAAGCCACAGCATACAACAGATGTGAGTCACTTAAATGTCAAATAATTCAAAACTGCAACTCGTCTCAGTGGTTCCATTATTTGTTAGGAGTATTTTCCCTTCTGAACAATAAAAAACAAATACTTATATTGATAATAAAAACACAAAGAAGAAATGCAGCAAAAGTGAATACATCTTAAACAACAAGTTAGAAAATCTATGAACTTGTGATTTCCAATTAGCCTGAACTTGCATGGCTTTAATTGTAGGGAAATATTTGTAAGGTTTAATATGTCTGTATGATACCTGTTGAGCTATTTTGTCAACTGGGGGGCCCTAGGTGAGTTGGCATGGAATGACTCCTTTCTTAGTTTTGCGCCTATGGGTGGTCTATCTGCATGCCTGCATCATTGTTCCACATGTAAAAGAATTTCCAGAGGAAGTTTTCACAAAGATAGAAGACTGGATACAGGAAGATTGCTGACAAATCAGTCAAAAGACAGTTGAGGTGGGCCGCCATTTAGCTCACTGAGTTAAGGTGTTACCATGTGGGCGCAGGTCGCCAGCAGCGGTCATGAGTTCAAGTCTGGCTCAAGACCCTTTGCTGCATGTCACTCTCCTCTATGCCCCCTTTCACCCTGTCTCTCTCTCTCTCTCAATAAAAATTGGAAAAACTCCCCCCAAAAATACTTTTTGACAGTTGAGGCAGAAATCAGGAGGTCAAGAATGAGCTGTAGTACTGGTAACTGGCTGTCCTCCAGAAATGACGCCTCAGTGTGCCACCTGCACAAGTGAGCTCTGAAAAACAGATGGACAAGTGCTTCGGACTTCCCACAGGGGTCATAAAGGGGAATCAGAGTTTCTGTGACAGCTCAGACAGTGTTGAAGGGTATTGCATAACATCAGCGTCTGTGGATGGTGTCTAAGGAAAACACCGTGACTTTCTTATAGAACACAAATAGAAGAATGATGAATATCAGAGCACTCAGATGAGATCAAGATAAATTTGTTTAGCTCAGATAGGGTGTAGAATATTTGGCGTGAACCTGGTGGATGCATCATCCTGACAGTGAAGCACAGAGGTGGAAGTGTGGTGTTATGGTGCTGCATGAGTGCAAAAGGTGTTGGGGAAACTGCATACACCGATCAGGCATAACATTATGAGCACCTACCTAATATTGTGTTGGTCTGCCTTATGTGGACAAAAATGCTCTGAACCATTGGGCATGGACAAGAGGACCTCTCAGGGTGTCCTATGGAGTCTGGCACCAGGACATTGGCAGTGGATCCTTTGGGTACTCTGGCTTGTGCAGTGGGGCCTCTGTCAATCAAACTTGTTCCATTGCATCCTGTTGATGATTGATCAGAATGAGGTCTAGGAAGTTTGGAGGTCAAATCAACATCTTGGGACATTGTCATATTCCTCAAGATGTTCCTGATTGTTTGATGGTTTTGCCATGCGGTGGGGTGCATTTTCCATCAACACGGATGCCAGAATCCAAGGTTTTCCAGCAGAACACCACATAGTACCAACACGATCAATGTTGCTCATTATGTTGTGGCTGATCGGTGTATATAGATGACATCATTAATGGCAGAGCATCTTTTTGGGAATTTTGTATCCTCAATGCTGGAGAGGATTGAGTCTGTCATGAAAAATAAATGTGGACACATGAGTAAATGGGGATCTTACTGTGGAGCTTTTATTTTCCATATATAAAGTTAAACTGTTGGTGATACAGTTTTAAAGCCTCTGACACTGAAGTGATATTGCACAGGGGTGTACTCACTTCTGTTGTATACTGTCTATAAAATGTGTGGCCCAACAGCTATGAGTACGTTTTTATATAAATGCATGGAATTTATGCCGACTAAAAGTGCAGACAAGTGCTGTGTAGGTGTATGCATATTAACTGACTGCATATGCGAAATGTCATGAAGATGCCAACTTTGGTGAATATTATATAAAGCAACAGTGATGAATAGGTGAGGCTAATTTTAGATAAAGTGGTGGGCTGTACCTGCTTATCGTGTGTGCTTTATTCAGGAGATGATTTCGAGTTAATGCCACTGTTTACTGTCACCGACACTCTTCTGTGTCTCTATACAAATAAAGCAGACCTCAATTATCCTAATAAACACTTACAATCTGTTGAATTGGTGCATCTGTTGTCGACTGAAGGTCAATATTTGCTCTGCACCATCTTGTGTGGACAGCTCTGTAGTATGTTCCTCATTTGTCACATAACTTCCTGCTGCTCTTAATGCTTATGCCCTTGCTAGTTTGAGCATCAGCTTATAGACTTCTGATGCATGTCGGCGTTACTGTATGAGCAGCTCCGGTTATTATGTCATATTAGCGACATATTTGTGCCATCTAACATGTATGGTGACAATGCAAACCCATCGCTAATTGCTTTTTCGAGTGAGAAAAGAAGCCGGAATAACCACAAGCAAGTGTGTGATATGCTGTCAGTGGAAATTAATCAGAGAGAGACTGTCTCTCAGACAGTCATGCAGCTGAGATGGTAGCTTTCACATTGTGGTAGTCTTTCCTATTGAAAATCACTGCATCCTGTAGGAGCTCATTCAGTAAAGTAAGAATTTAAAGTTCCAACCGGGTGTATATGTGTTATGTCAGCGGGTTTACTTTAAACTCCCCCTTCACTGATGAGTTTCTACAGGCCACAGTAATAGTCAACAGGACCAGATTCAGGGAAGGGAGTGTTTACAGATCAATGTGTACTTACTGTAAAGTGAAAGCGCTGCTGTTGCGGCGAGAAACCTAAAAGCCTCCATTCAAATCATTAACTAACAAGTCAAGGCATGCAGGGTCCGCTACTGAGGCACAGCAGAAGAAAGGATCTGTCTCCCGTACGCAGGAAGGATGTTGATTAATGGTCAGCAGATGATGGGGAAAAAATAGGTTTGAAATCACTAGGAGTTTAATATTTCATTTACAAATCAATGTTGCCACCCTTTGAGGCAAATATGGAGATTGTTTTCCTGTGAAAAAAAAATCAGCATTAGTTGTTTCAGCAAATGCCTGTTAGGGGTTATCGGAACAATGACTCTTGAGCAAATGAGGAAATAGTGTGATAGTATTATAGAGCTGCAAAGTCCACATACAGAGTGCAGTGGTATAGATGGATGAGTCAACAGAATGTCAGAAACAGAGGTTGCTGTCCTTTTTTTTTTTTGCTTTATACTGACAGCAATTGTTTTAATGCTGTGTTGTTGTAGAGGGAAATTACAAATGCTATTTCTCATGTGGAGGACTACTTGGTGACTAAGATGTTGGTGACATGGATGACAGAACTACACGATCAGGCATAACATTATGACCACCTGTCTAATATTGTGTTGATCCCCTTTATTTGACTTCGGGGACAATGTTTATTTGGGTGTCTAAGTCTCATCAACACAGATGCCAAAATCCAAGGTTTTCCAGCAGAACATCACATAGTACCAATATGACCAATGTTATTCACTTCACCTGTGAGTGGTCATAATGTTGTGGCTGATCGGTGTATATCGCAAAAGAAAAAAAAAGTACTTGCTATATATTCAGTAAATACGGGAAAATGGAATAAATTCAGCATTGCTCTGCACTCGTGGAGCAGTAAGTGGAGGCAGGTGGGGTAGGAGGCATTTCCCATCGATTTCTTATACAGTAATGTATTTTAAACTGTATTTTATGAAAGAAGAGAGCACATTAAGTTCAAAGAATGAGAGGAAAATTGCATTTGAAGAACAACATGTAAAAAAGCAAGTGGTTTTGGCAAACTAATTAATAGCCTCTTAAGCACAAATTGTGTTACATAAAAGTTTACAGCCACCAATTCTGGTCCTAGTTCAGCTCTTCCTGCTGTGCATGGAAATTCTCCTTATCAGAAACATTTTGGCTCTTTATCATACCCATTACCCCAGCTAAAAAAAAGTTCTACACAAAAGCAACACTGCAGATTGGACACAGGTAGACGTAAATAAGCAAGCATTTCTGTCAGTAGGATATTTAATGAAATTTTGTTTCGCTCTGTGTGAGATTACAAAAAAAAACACCAAAAAAACAATAAGTCATAAACATGTAACCACAAGCAAACTTTAACAATCTCCTGCATTTGTCAGAAGTCGAAGCAAAAACGAAATAACAGGAGTGATGGAAAAACTCAAAACACATCAATTATCTTCCTGAAAAAACAGAAAATTGTCAAAGCAGCACTTCATCCAGGGCGCCTTTGTTGCAATCTAAACCGCTTTGGAGATATGAATCTGGAATGTTGAAGGGCACTGTGGGAGAACTGTGTGATCAGCATGTATGGCAAGGGGGAGAAAAAAAGCAAGCATGGTCTGCTCCCCAAAGGCCTAGTCATGATTAGATGATCAGGCATGATGGCTCCAAACATATTTCCCCCTACAGAGCCCCTTTGGACATGGTATGTGTGTGTAAAGGCAACAATGGCAGTATCAGCATATTTGCAGATAGCAGAGAAGAGCAAAGATCCGGAGCAGAGATACACCGCCGGAGATGTGTATCTGTTTGGATGAATTGTGTGTTTGCATGTGAAACGCATGTCATGTGTTTACAGTGGTGGGGGGAAAGAATGAAACACATGATGGATTGCTGTAAAGATCACCGTCAAGACTGAAATCTAAAAGGCCTGTATCTGTACGCTATCAATGAGTCTCTCCAGTCCCCGAGTGTGCTCCTCTCCACAGCATGTGCACAGATCTACATCAGGGGGTGCTATTTTCCAGACGGCCCCTCCAGTGATTGCTGTTGCAGTGCTGAACATGGACAGCGGTGGTTTGTGTTTGAGGAAGGCAGGGTGGGGTGAGCCACTATCGTTACCATCATGCCCGGCTGCCGAAAGGAGACACTCTTTACACTCGGTGTGAGGGTAAGCAATTATTCCCTCTCTCTTTTATCCCCCTGAGATGGAGAGCACCAGCCACTGGTGAACAATGCTGCTTTTGTGCTGTACTATCAAGACTGAGAGAATCAGCATAGAGCTCCCCACTCTTCCTCCTGTAAAGCAGCCAGTGTTAGTATGTGTGTCTGAAGTGTGCATGCATGCTGTAGTCCTCTAATTCTATTCTTGGCAAAATGGAGTTTAAGCATTACATCCACTGGGTTACATCATTTTATTAGTCCTCAGGCTACTTCAATATTTAAAGTCCTTCTCTAGTTATTGATGACACCCCTAAAACCTCATAGCCATGTTTTAAAATTACATATTTAGAAGTTTAAATAAGCTTTAAAATTGCTCTAGACTGTTGAATGCTTTAGAATTTATACTATTACCACTTTCTTTATCTTTCTTTCTGTAAAACTACCCAGTGATACGCAAAAGCAAGTTGTAATACTGGGGTAATGCAAGCTCAATCTAGAAATCATTTTTGAAGCAGAGTAAAGATACAGAGCCCCACAAGGTGACTTAGGTTTAATTTAAACCTAGAAGTCTAAATAAATATTTGCTGTCATAGCTACAATGTACTTTCAATTGGAAATGCTCAGTCACGGTGTCTACTTCCTATTTTGCTAATGATGCATCTTCGAGCATACATACACCGATCAGGCATAACATTATGACCACCTGCCTAATATTGTGTTGGTCCCCCTTATGTGGTTAAAAAATGCTCTGAACCATTGGGCATGGACAAGAGGACCTCTCAGGGTGTCCTATGGGGTCTGGCATCAGGACGTTGGCAGTGGATTCTTTGGGTACTCTGGCTTGTGCAGTGGGGCCTCTGTCAATCAAACTTGCTCCACTGCATCCTGTTGATGCTTGATCAGAATGAGGTCTAGGAAGTTTGGAGGTCAAATCAACATCTTGGGCCATTGTCATGTTCCTCAAGATGTTCCTGATTGTTTGATGTTTTTGCCATGTTGTGGGGTGCATTTTCCTGTGGGGGTAGGCCAGTGACATTTGGGATTGCCATTTGCATGAGGGAGTGTGCTTGTTCTGGGACAACATTTATTTGTGTGTCTAAGTCTCATCAACACGGATGATAAAATCCAAGGTTTTCCAGCAGAACACCATATCTGTCAGACCAGGGGATGTCGTCAAGATATCATGAAAGGTTCATTTTGAAGATATCTTTGGTAAAGACAAGCGCTACTCAAAGGAACTGACCAAGGATTGCCACATTGGTCAGATCTGCTTACTTAGTTTTGCCAAATTAGTTTTGAAAATCTGTAGAAAAGATTTTGACAAAGGTTATTTGCTTCTGTTTACCACAAACTTGGTGCTAAACTAACTCAACACATTCATTAAAATTATTTTCATTTCCCCTCTAACTCCAGTACGCAGCAAATAAGCAAACCTCCCAAAATGTCTATTTCTTTTACAGTTTGGACTGAGGTTTGAGATTGGAAAACATCAGTGAGTTTAGACTTAATTGACTTGCTTGACTTTTGGAATTATTGAGTGAAATGTTGATGAATTGTTTTGGTTGTTTTACATTTAAATTAAAACTTAATTTTTAAAATTATTACAGCATACACAATAACTTAATCACATAAACTTGCAGTAACCATAGGGGCAAGCTGTAAACAACCCAATGACACTTCATTGCCTTTCATGTTGATATTGCAAACCTGTTAGCAAACCGTTTTTATATTTGATATCCATTCCACACTCAATATTCCTTCTTCTAAGCTCTTTATGGTGTCCCTGGGGAAATGTCTGGCTCCTTTGAAGCTACACATTTAACTATATTTACCATCTCGTTTCTGTGTGTGTGTATTTTTGGGCATTTTCACCTTTATTGAACAGTGACAGTTCAGTGAGGGAGACAGGAAGCATGGTGAAAGAGAGCAGACCGGCTGTCCGTCGAAGTGAGGATTCATTGCTTGGAGGCGTTTGCACCCATGCAACATGCGTCCTAATCACTCAGCCATCACGTCGCCTGTGTCTGTAGTTCTAACATATAGTCACACTGGGTTCCCAATTTAACTCTCGATGCAAGCTCCCACTCCAATCAGTTGCGGAGTCGCTGGTGTTAGCAACAAGCACATAACCCTTAATGTTTGCTGGATTGTATAAGCAGGAAAAGTGCAGTAAACATGCAGCAAGTTATAATTTTCAACCACTGAGCCCCACTCCACCTTGATTTCCGCGGGTACGGTTTAGATTTGTCATTAGGCCCAGATTAGGCTAGACTTAACCTCCTGCCTACACAGCGAACGTAAGGCTCAGCAGGGAATTGACAAATGGGCCTTGAAAGTATAGTGAGGCAAACTTCTATTTGTGTGTGTGTGTGTGGCTTCAAAGAGAAACTGAGATGGCCTCCTTTATCCCTGATTGCAAGTCATTCCTTCAATCTCTCGCTCAATCTTCCTCTCCCTCTCTTTCTCTCTCTCTCCCCTTCTCCGGGCCATCTCTCACTTAATCTCCCATTCTTTCTCTCTCCACCTTCAATTCAGTTTAATTTGCTTGGCTGGCATGGGAAGTATGCATTTATGTCAGCCAGGCATCCGCAGGGGTAACTGATGGCGCAATAACCATAGGGAAACAATGCTCTCAAACAGGAGGGAGTAGGTATCGCTATTGAACCATTAAATAAGGGAACGCTCAATGCTCCGTGTGACTTTCTAGGAGGGAAATGACTGTCTTTTTCCCTCCAAATGACTCCACTATCTGCAGCGGGACTGGCCTGTTTGAAAGTGCAGAATGATGAAGTAACTTCTAATTTGTGCTGTTTTGCCATTGTACCATATGAAAACCCATTTGCGATGGAGGATGAGTGTGACAGTGTGTGGATATACTACATGCATGACTGCAGCTGATGTATTGAGGATGGCTCCATTTGGACTCAGGAAAGGGGATGCATGGACGCACACTGGATGTGTTCACCAAAAGTGCTGGTCAGAAAAAAAACAACAAAGAAGAATGAGAAATAGACAGGTTATATGTTTAAGTCTTTCTTTTGCAACTTATGGGACACAGTAGAATTGAGGACACCCCTGGGCAATTTAACTTAAATGTCAAATGATTCAAAAGCAATAGAGTATTTGCTTTTGTAAAAAAAAAAATTGCTTGAGTGCTTTGGGTCATTGTCATGCTGCAGAACCCCTTCGTGCTTGTGCCTGAACTGATGGGTGGATATACTCCAGCAGGATTTTCTGATAGAGAGCAGAATTCATGGCTCCATCAACTATGACAAGTGGTTCAGGTCCTCAAACCATCATACTACCACCACCGTGTTTCACTGTTGCTATGATGTTCTTCTTGTGGAATGCAGTATTAGCTTTACGCCAGATGTAATGGGACCCATGTCTTCCAAAAAGTTCCACCTTTGACTCATCAGTCCACAGGATGTTATTCCAAAAGTCTTGGGGCTCATCTAGATATTTGGTGGTTTGTGCCTTGCAACTCTCCCATGGATGCCATTTTCGCCCAGTGTTTGTGGAATCATGTAGACGGACCTTAACTGAGGCCAGTAAGGCCTGCAGTTCTTTTGATATTCATCTGGGTTCTTTTGTGACCTCCTGGATTAGACATCAGTGCGCTCTTGGAGAAATGTTGGTAGGCCGGCCACTCCTGGGAAGGTTCACCATTGTTCCATGTTTTTTCCATTTGTGCATAATGGCTCTCAAAGTGGTTCTCTAGAGTCCCAGAGCCTTAGCAATGGTTTTGTAACCCTCCAGACTGATAAATGTCAATGACTTTGTTTCTCGTCTGTTTTTGAATCTCTTTAGAAAGTGGCATCATGTGCTGCAAGACAGGTTCTATTAAGTGATGTTTAGATTCAACAAGCCTGGCAGTAATCATACATGGGTGTGGCTGGTGAAACTGAACCCATATGCCGAATTTGGTCATATGGTAGAGTGGTAGAGATGGGGGCAATTACTTTTTCACATAGGACAAGATGGGCTGGACAGCATTTTTCCTTCAAAAATAAATAAAATCATCATCTGACTGCATTTTGTGTTTTCTTGGGCTATCTTTGTCTTACATTAAAATTAGTCTGATGATCTGAAACATCTAAACACTCAAATATGCAAAAATAGTGCGGGACTAATGGGAGTTTTATCTATCAGCTGTGGACGGGAACCTGGAAGCTGCACGGCAGGAAAACGTAGATTTCGGAGCTTAAATTAGAGTTTATTGTGTGTAGACGAGAGGCTGATGGACGCCTGGAGGACTTCCGGAGCTGGAGCAGGATTTAAATGGTTAGATCTTGGTTATTCCCAGAGGAGCTGATGCCGTTGGACAGACGGGATGGGCGGAGCTGGTGTAGCAGCAATGTGGTGATCGTGGAGCAGACGGAATGAATGAAGCTCGACAAGTGGGTGGGGTGGACTTAAGTAGTCAGTGATTGGACAAAAAACGCCCTGACTCTGTGCCTGTCTGAACTAGTGCAAAGATCAACAAAATACAAGATCAACAAAAACAATGCAAATGTCTTTATTATCTTATTATATATGATTCTGCATTTCCACTCAGAATTTGTCCAACATCTGCACTTCTATTATGCTTAGTATAACCTATATTTATTTTTGAATGAGGGATACAGGTACCAATTAGTCTTCATATGACTGATTAACAATTTAATTAGAATAGATTAAAGGTCTTTATATTATATAGGGAGGAAAAATACTTAATTAATGATAATATTTTCATAATCCTCAGAAATATAATAAAATAATTTAATGATATCTAAATATTTTCTGTTATGAAAATGTACTTTGTAATTACAAAGTTAAAGACAAGATATAATTATGCCTATTTCATCTCCAGCTGTTTGTAGTTAAATACATTTTTCAGTACTGCAAATATATTAGCTTATTATATCCCCAAATTGGTAATGACTTGATTACAGGTAGTCTAATCACCACACAAGTAAAATCCAATCTAAAATAATACAATATTTATAATATCTTTATGGGCTCTTTTTGCTTTAGTTGCATGTCTTTTTTCTTTCTTTTCCCTCTAACTGGAGATGCGCAGATGACTGTAATATCATGTTGAGATATTTCCCAGGCAGATATGACAAAGTCTGGTAACAGCCCTCGTTATCAATAGCTTCAAGTTAATGGTAGGTGTCAAATAGCAAAAGCATCTTTGTGAAGACGTGTTTTTACACTGACATTTAGCAGTTGCATTCTAGACGTACAGTGTATCATAGATTAAAAGCAGCCCTGTTGTACCGGAATTTCAAGCAATTCTTGACAATTCGTCTCGTGACATTTTCAGAAAATCAGCTCTATCTATAGCGTTCGTAATTATTTGCATGTGGGTGTGGATTACAGTGACATACAGCACTTAAACTTACTGAACAGCAGCAGCAGAAGAAGAAGAATTTATGTAGGAGGCAGTTGGGTTTAGGTGTTATACGTAATAAAAACCATATTCATATACACCGATCAGCCACAACATTATGACCACTGACAGGTGAAGTGAATAACATTGATCATATTGGTACTATGTGGTGATCTGCTGGAAAACCTTGGATTTTGGCATCCGTGTGGATGAGACACCCAAATAAACAGTGTCCCAGAACAAGCACACTCCCTCATGCAAATGGCAATCCCACATTTGAAATTGCTTTAAATTAACTTCATCAGTAGCTTTACATTATACGCTTCCACAAGCACGACCTGATCTTTGGTAGCCTCACGTGAGAAAAGCAATCCTATTGTTTCCTTTTATAGGAAATCATAAACCACATGCCCCCTTGTATGTACAGTCATTATTGATGTGGTAAAATTAAAGGGGTTCGTGTATTATTGCATGCAGTTCATGTATGCAATATCACTTCATTTTTCATTACAACTGAAACAGCTTTCCCTGGCTGTAAGTATTTCCAGTGTTAATAAGAAGATATTTATATGTGACTGGAAGATCAAATCACACTTCAATAATAACTAACAGTGGGATTTTACATAAACTGGACCATCCTATAGCGGACTGCTTACCACTACGAGCAAATCAATGATCAGTGCTTTAACATACTAGGTGCAAAGATTATTTGTTTTTCATTAAATTAAAAATAAAATTTAAATCAGGAGTATTGCACATTTGCAATTGCTGTGTATTACCTTAACCTGAATGCTTGCAAACTGCACCACTAACCTACCCATCTTGCATGCTCTATGCAACATATGTGTGAAACTACAGCCTCACACACCTTCAGAGGAAGGTTCTAGCAATTTCCTCTCCCATGCTCCTGTAAAATGTGCTGTAATTGTCCGTTAAGTACGAGTGAGCGTTTTTCCAAAAGGCGTAGATGGGGGTGGGGGTAAGGGGAACTGAGCCAAGTGGGTTTTTTTTTTTTTTTTAGTTTTATTGCAGCTGGTTTGAGGCACGGCAAGAAATGGAGAGACGGGAGGCAGAGGAAGGAGATACAGGGGGAGGCGATGCTGTTAAGTTTTTATCTGTCATTGTGTCATGAAATGGAATTTAGAAAGTTAGAGAGCAGCCAATGTGCTTACAGGTACAGTATGTCTGACACTCACAAACTCATACAGAGTCACAAAAAAAATGCTCACACAAAATCCTGGGAAACTTCTACATCCACTTGTGCAGGCATTCCATTAGTCTCTCTCTAAAATGATGTTTAATTCAGTTTCTTCTCTTATTTTCCGGCACACTTTTGATGTACAGGAAATAAATAATACGCCATGCATGGCAGCAGCAGCAGCAGCAGCAGTAGTGCCACGGGTGTGTGTTTTTGAGGAAGCTTCTATACTCATCTCCATACTTTAAAGCTATTTCTTGGACAGGTCTGAAAAGCCCCCCCAAAAAAACATTTATTTACTTTGGGAATTACAGCGTGCCATTTCATTTTTTTGCACGAGGCGAGGGGAAAAGCTGGATGCTCAGAAACAAGCCTTGGTAATTTTCCTTCCCTGGAACATCTTTTTTTTTTACCCTGCCAATTCTCTTAGAAAAGAAAAAGAAAAAGACTGTGGGTAACAGCAGGGGGTGTATTAAGTTTAATGGGCCTCCTCTTTCAACTGGAGTGGATATAAAAATATATGTAGAGCATGTGTACATAGGAGAATAGTTGGAGCTGTTCTCAGTTTTTTGTAGTTGGCTTGGTTTGTTCAGCCTGCAGAATACAAGGTCAGTGCCTGAGCCCCTGAGCTTTCTGCTTCTGGAGGTGAGGCATCTTCACACCTCTGGCCGGTTTCGTATTTGTAATAAGCTTAAGGGAGCCTCCAGACTCTACCTCCTCCTCTCCCTTGTCTCTTTAACTAAGTTTTGGATGGAAAAATATGAGATTTATTTTTTGCCCTGAGTGAAATGTTTTTGCAAGCAGAACTTCCTCACCTGCGACACACATAACACCACACTGAGGATATGTACAAAACACAGTGACTGACAAGCACAGACGATGACTCAGAGATAGCAGCGCTGCCACAGCGTGATTCATATAAACACTGTACATATTATTTCGCTTTTACAAAAAGTCCAAGATGTAATTTGCACTTGCATTAGCAAATTTCGATGAGCCCTGCCCCCTCAGTTACTGTCAATTTTTCCATTGGCAGGTTAACCACTCAGACATTTTAGTAACGTCGGTAACAGTGGTTTTTTCACCTTCACCTCCTGGCTTTTTGTGTGGTCTCCCTGCCTTCAGTCTGGTCTTCAGTAAGTAAAACTCTACCCAACTAGAGATCAGGTGATTGACCCGGCCAGTCAAGGATATCCCACCTCTTCAACCCTAGAAAGCACTTTGCTTGCTTCGGCCGTATGTTTAGGATTACTGCTCTGTTAAATGCTGAAATGCCGGCCAATGACTCCTCTATACCTCTGCATTCATCCTGCTGCTTCTCCCAGCAGTGGAATCATCAATAAATGGCAGAATGCCAGTTCTTTTGGCAGCCTTACACACCCATGTTATAACAGAAGCACCACCATGTTTGACAGATGAGCTGTGTTTTTCCCCACACTTTCCTCTTTCACTCATTTTGATAGAGTTTGATTTTTGTTTCATCATGATATATAACTTTGTTCCACAACTCTACCATGCTTTTTTGTTTTGCAAACTGCAACCTGCTCTGTCTGTTTTTGAGGGATTTACAACTTGTGCTGAATCTTCTGAGGTTCTGATCATGAAGTTGTTTGATTTTTGACAGGGAAGCATGTTCGCCTACATCGTGGAGCGCATTCCCTACTACTGTATAGTGATTTTCTGCTCATCTAGAAGCCCTGTGCTTCTCAGTCAACTGTCCCATTTGCAATTTTCTAGCTTTTCTGCTTTTCAGAAGGAGTCCAACTGTTGAATTTGGCCAACTACTCTTCATATCTCCCGACAGATTTTTAATTTTTTTTGTGTCATCATTATTTCCTTCTCTTGGATAGTCACCTTAATTTTCAAACAGACAGACAGACAATTCTCAGCTTTCAAATCAGCCACATGTGAGATATTTAGTTTATGAAGTAACAGTGAAACATTATACAGCGACCATATACTTCAGTCAGTATTGATAATTATTAATAATTTTTAATCACCTATTTTTAATTTAAGGATCAGGAAAAAATAATTAAAATAGAATAAAATCACCTCACTTTGAATCTAACCACTTTAGCCTTATCTCAATAAATATTAAATGAAGAAAGCAAGTCAAACAAGGAGGTGCACAGACGTCCACCAGGGTGAAGCTACAAGACCACACAGAAATTAAAGATTTGGGTACTTGACCTGGACCAGGTATCACCGGAGACCCGATCTCCCATGCCAAGGTCAGAGGTGTTAGTGTGTTTAGGTGTTAGATAGTTTTAGGTGAAGGTGTCACAGAGTCATGACCTACACGGAAGCCACCAGGAGAGCAATGGAAGGTGGAGGAACTCCATTATTAAAATAAATGATATGAATCAAGAAAGAGGCATGCTTGGGCATTGTCCATGCAACTGAATTTTAGATTTTTGTTATGTGCTTTCGCAGTAGTTTGCATCTAATGTGTATAAGTGAAACTATTGAACATTCTATTAAACTGTTTTCTTATTGCGATTGTGTCAATTGTCGAAACAAATTTCACATCGCAAAATTTGAACCAAAATCTAATCACCTGTTCCTTGTCCTTGTACCATTATCAACATTTCCTGAAAATTTTTTATCAAAATCTGTTCATAACTTTTCAAGTTATCTTGCTAACAAACAAACAAACGGACAAACAAACAGACAAATGCCAGCAAACACATCACCACGGTGGAGGTAATAAGAAATACAGTGGTGCATACTCATTTGAAAATGATGATATGCTGTGTACTGAATCAACCACAACATTAAAACCATGCAGGAGTTTGGACATTGGGTCAACACCTTGGGCATCTTAACATGTTCCTCAAGCAGCTGATCAGTGTATCTGTCTACTGGCAACAGTTTCAGCTTCTTTAATCCACTTCAAACCACAAGAATTTCCTGGTTATGAAGACCTTTTGTAATAAATTGCAATAATAATAGCTTCATGCTGCACCATACATTAATGCATGCCTTTCATGGCTGGGTTTTTGTTAACGCAGGACAATATAGGAAAATGGTATAAAACATAAATCTGCTCAACCCTAAGGAGTATGTGTAAGACTTATGTAGCCCTTTTCATTTCCACAAAGCTGATGTTGAACAGCAGCTGATATCCATTCTTCTGTTGTTGAAACAAAGATCAAAATGTTTTCCCTGACACTTGAGTGGCAACGCTGCTTTCCCTGTGCTTTTTTTCCCCCTTCTCCCTTTTGCTTCAGGAGTTTGGAAGCTTTCTAATAAGCCGCATGAAGACAGTGGTTTCACTGTGGTGTCACGAGGGAGCAGGGTGCATTTCATGCTCTGTGGCTTTAGTGGGAATTAACAAGTTAGGGGAGTGCATGTTTGCATTGCTTTCCCCCAGTCTGGCTGTAACTTTAACCCTGCTATTACACCATAAGAGAGACAAGACCACAATCAGCTGGGAGATATGAGGAATCTGCTTATAGTACCAAAGGCACTGTGTGTGTGTGTCTGTATGAATATAATCTTATAATTCCATGAGCTACTTTAAACTTTAAATTCTGAACATTATAGTTTCAAGAAGTATTAGTTAAGACATATTATGTATAAAATACAACTGTGTTATCAGTCAAAATTGGAAATTAGATCTGCAATAGAGAATCCTACTTTCCACTGATATTTTACAGATTCATACCTATTCTCTAAAAAGGTAATTTGATGTTGGAAATCTATACATACAGGGAAAGACAATTTAGTTGTTCTCCAAAAGGGCAGCCAACCCAGATGGGCTCAACTCCTGACAACCATTTTTATAAATAATAATTAGAAGTAAGGACTGGATATTGCTTGTAAAATGTCAAACATTTTTTTCTTTGATAAAAGTTTGTTACTTCTACAAAACTGAAAAACATATATAGAGTGCCAAAATCACAGCCTATCATCTATATGGCATTTGTTACTCATCCACTGAGTCCAAAGGTTGTCTCTAATGAGCAAAAGCCTGCTGAGCCTGAGCTGAATTATTTTAGTTCCAAAGTTGTGACAGTTTGTGTTGATTGTTGAGTGAGAAAACAACCGGATTTGAGAAAAGTTCAATTTAAAGAGGTGTGTGTTTGTGTGTGCGTGTGTGTGTGTGTGTGTGTGTGCCCTAATCCAATGTCTGAGTCCCTCTCAGTAGTTAAAGAGCTAACCTTTTCGACAGGTTCCCCATAACAGGTTTGCATAACTACTTATTATGCTAATTAGAAGTGATAATGACTGCAATAAAGTACCAACACTTTCCTCCCTCGTGTAGAGCTGCATGTGTTATCCAAAACCGCCCCCATGTTCAATTTGTTTATCACTCTTATAGGAAATGCCACTCTTTGCATCTGTGCCCAAATCACAAAGAACAGAGGAGCCTGAGCCATGCAGACTCGGAGTACAGACGCAGCTGCTGCTGCTCGGCTAATGTGCTGCTCATGCTACGCCTTCTGTGAAGACACGGTGTGAGATGATGAATGTGCTTTTTTTAAACTTGGTACTGCAAGGGATAGTCTCCCTTTAGAAGCTGTGCAGGACTTTATATAAACACTCCAGAAGTCACAGGCCCTGTAGAAAGATGTGCCTATTAATCCTATTGTCGTCTATTAAGTTCTAGTTTCGGGTATGATTAGGAACTCCACAGATGAATTTGTTAATGTGTGAGATTTGGTAAAGGTAAACAGTCACACCACTCTTCCAATCAGTGTAACCTAATATCACCTGGACAACCGCCAACACTGCAACAACACCTATTATTCTCCCTCTTAATGCTCTTACACTCTTTTATCCTCTTACCTGGTTCTTTCCTCTTTCTCCTCAGATGGCTCTCTGACCTCTAGACAGAGGTCTCCCACTCTGTTGTCTGCTCCAAGCAGATGCACTCTTATGGCATTGAGGCGAGAGCCTGACTGAAGATCCCTTGTTATCCAAGTACACACCACTAACTGAATATAAGCAAGTAACTTAACACCAGCGGCTACAGCACAAAGCCTGTCCACTATCTCCGCAAGCAACCAGAGCAACAAAGCAAGTCAGCACTGAGCTTCTAACTAAGCTAGGAGAAAAAAGGAGTGACTTGTTTCCTCCGACCTTCACACTTCACAGCAAAGACGGCATTCACCATCTAGTAGCCAGTAGACTCCCGTCACAGTCATTCAGGTGTGTAAGCCATATGTACAAACAAGATGGATGTTGCCACTGTGATGCCAGACACTGGTTTGTAGACGACTGTTTTGAAGCTTCGAATGTGGCGTTGACCGTCAGCATCTTGGTCTTTTGAAACCCGATGTATCAAGCAAGAGGTGGATCTGACAGGAAACTCCTCTGCTTTATCATCTGTTTTACACTAAACATGACCATAACTCACAAAAGGAACACCATGCTGTATTCAAAAAGTCTTGCAATCAGAGATCATAATCTCATTAGGAATTTTTTTTACTGAGATAACAAATCAAGTGAAAAGTAGGTTCAATTTCTCACAGGCTTCTACACAATCAGACTTCTTTTTGCAACCAGAGGAGTTGCCCCCTGCTAGCAATTAGAAGTAATGCAGGTTTAAGGCACTTTGATGCTAGCTTCACTTTTCATGTCCATTTTTAATATACAGTCTATAGTAGTAACATTATAGAGTGCTACTTTAATCAGTTTCTTGTCACAGATCTTCTTCCTTATGTGACATTTTTGATTTAACTAAGATTCCAGGTTCATGTATGTGCTAATTAACTTGTCACTGCACCAATTCTTTGCACGAGATATCTACAGCCATTTGCAATAAATAGCCTTTAAATGTCCAACCTAACCATATCTTCAGACATGTAATCTTAATGGCAGGATGTTCAGTACATTTAAATCAAGTTAGGGGTTACAAAGCCACTTTTCAACAGATGATTTCAACAATGATTCAGCAGTTTTTGCAGTTGCATTTGAGTAGTTGCTCCCATTGACTGCCATGTGGGCTTTGTGATGCTCAACTTATTGACTGATTAATTGACAAAACAATTATCTGTTTACACACGGTAGTCAATATAGATTATGCTAACTACCCAGTCCAATTACATGTAACCCTGCAGCAAAAAAAGGAATGGTTTAAAACAAATGCAGAAACAAAGAAACTCTATTATTAATACTCAGTTGTTCATTATTTCCAGTTCTTCCTGTCCTTTTTACTATATATTGCTCCACTCCGCCACTCACCCTCACCGTGGCTCCTGCAAATAAAGAAGCATGGCCATACCACTTGCTCCGTCATCACATTAGAACGAACAATCACCTGAAGAGTGATGGGGCTTTCAAGGCAGCCACTGTAAGAGGAAGAGAGAGGAGACTGGAGAGTGGGCGGCTGGGTGATGGTGTTGGTGGGGCTCCAAGATTGGTAGCAGAGGCTAGATGAAAGGGATTCTTCACTCACCCACAAAC
>OMNN01004775.1:1576-13984 GCA_900302755.1 Chromis chromis
TCCTTTTTTTTTTTTTTTTTTTTTTTTACCTTATTCCCTCTTCCTTCTCTCTGTCTCATGCAGAGACATATATACTCCCGGAGAAGTTTGCTGCAGGAAAAAAAGACAGTGATTAGTTTTGCAACTTACCCTGCGCCTGCATTTAATTTTGCCCGCTGAGTCTCAGGACATGACTCAGTGAAAGAAAGGCTGCTGCTCTGCTCAGGTTAAAGCACAACCGTGATGTCTGTTCAATATGACCTGGATTCTGAGGCCTGTGTGTGTGTGTGTCCTCTTTCCTTTCTCTTTAATCACAGAGTGAGTGGAGCAGAACAGCACACAGGGTTGAATCAGAGGCCTTTCTGCTGGTCTGGCTGGCTTTAGGCTGGCACTGCTGCCGTCTAAATACCCTCCCGTAACCAGCTCCGGATGTTTTTCTGTCTCCACACAGAGAATGGATTACAGCGAGTATCTCTTCATCTCACTGTAATCGTCTCCTCTCACATTACCACCAGAGGACCACCTAAACTCAGACATATTTAGCTGGATTAAAACCACACACCGCCGTGAGTATAAAGCGGCTGTCTGTCGGGCTCCTCATTACACTGAACGTTTTCAGGAAGACTTTCCATCTGAATGCAATGATTCACAGAGCCTTCCTCATTTTCTTACCTTCCTCGCTGTCTTTTTCTTCCTCTTCCTCATTCTTTTGTTCTTTCACTCCTTTGTTTTTCTATCCTTCACTTTTCATTTGTTCTATGCTCTCCTATTTTCTTTTTCTTCGTATTTCCTTTTTTTTTCCATATTTGGCTTTGATTTGTGTACAAGTACTTTTACACAAGTAGTGTATTTAGGTACAACTTTTAGTTATTTGTAATTCATTTTTGCTTCACTACAATTCAGAGGCAAATATTGTAATTTTTACTTCCCTACATTTACTTACTAGCTTCAGTTATTTTGCACATTTAGCTTCATAATACAAAACATAATCAAGACTAAAATTATGATGTAATGTTATGTGAATTTCCCCAGTGAGGGATCAATAAAGTTTGTCTTATCTTATCTTATACATTCAGATAAAACTTTATTGATCTCTGAGGGGAACTTCACAAGCTACACAACAGAAATCACCTTTAGCAGCTCCAACATTAAAGCAATGAGCACATTAATGCACTAGCAACTACAATCCAGTAATATTCAATAATCTGAAATATGGCAGATTTCTTTTTGAGGTATGATAAATATATCTTAATGCTAAAATGTTATGTAAGTGTACATTTAAGTGATCATATAATAAGCATTTTAAGCAGCAGTCTGAGGTAAAGTGGTGCTAAATTGAGTATTTTACCTATCTGTGAAATAAATAAATCATTCTTGTTCTGTTTGTTGCAGTTTCTCCCCTCTTAAAGTTGATAGCTCTGTTGAATTATTTACCACATTTTTTTCTTTTTCATGTGTCTATTCAGACTGGAGAGTGGAAGGGTTGTCTGCACCTGATGTCCCTTTTTGATGTTTTGTTCACTCTGGTTTGAAGTTAAAAATCCACAATCTATTTTTACCAGATTGAAAAGGAATTGCACATTCAGTCAGATTCCATATGTCATGTCTGGGTGATACATGAGTCGACGGATTTAGGATGAAAGTGGGAAAAAAACATGCTTTGTAATTGTTGTGTCAGCACTCTGTATGTCTGACAAAGCCCTTCTTCATCTGAGCTGCATGTGTCTTATGTGAGTGTCTGCTGGTCTCTGCTGGTCAAATATGGTATTACTCCATTTGAAGACATTTGGGATTCATTCTCATCCCTAAAGATTTTCCTGAATCTCAAATATCCTCTAATGGAATTACTCCATTAGAAGATATTAAAAAATATTCCTGACTCTCACTCTTTTGCATGTGAAATGCATTCATTTACACCATTATGTATGTGTAAGATCATAGCATAACAAGAAAAAGTAAGGCGAGTTTGCTTAAAGTAATATGATTGTAATAAATCTATATATATGTTTTGTGTGCACATATTTGCAGCAGTTAATTTTGCTCATTCCTTTCTATCCACTTGGGCTTTTTTCTTCTGTATAGACTTTTTCAAAAGGTAGAAATGCATTTAATTGACCTATAATCATGACAAAGATCCACAGTCATATTTTTTTAGCATGAACATTATGAGAAATGCAGTCAACATACACCAACGTATTTGGATTTATTTTTTCCCCACAAAGGTCTCTTACCAGATTATCAGTGGTGATCAGACTAGTAGTTGCAACCTCTTCATGAGTCCTGAGTCTAATCAAGTATTTATTGCTAACAAATTGGCACAAATTGTTATAATGTGATTGAAGTTGCTACAAGAAGCTCCACCCACCTTTTAAATGCTGCATAACCCATTGTTTTGTTGGAAACCTAAGATAATAGTGCATAAGGTTCCTCATAAAATATCGTTTATCCCATGTATCTCCAGTATCAAGCAGAAATCCTTGTTTCTGAAAACAAGTGTGACCTATAATTTACAAGTTTAACATGAACTCTTGGCAGCTTTTTAGGTAACACAGGAGCAGATCTTGTGAGCCCCTGTCAGCAATGTTACTGATAAATACTTTAGCTCTGTCAAAATAGAAATAACTGTCATTATTCTTTGGTGTGACGGGAGAAAAATGCGGCAAAGAAAACACATTTCTTCCCAGCAAGATAATTCAGTAGCATGAGAAATCAATGGTAAACTCATTGCCCCGACTATTTCATGGCATAGAGATGTAGACAGAAGCCTGAGGGGGATTTATGCAGTACAAGATATTGGCCCTTAGTGGGCGCAATAAGCTTCATTACCAGTTAACATGCACCATAATTTATGTGCAGAATATTAGTATCAGTATGTGCTACTTCACAAATGCAGATATTATACATGCATTTGTACTTTCTACTTATTAAAGGCTTCCCCAAAGTTAGAAAGTCTTTAATGAATAGGTTTAGTGTGTTTACTGCTAGTAAAAGAGCACCAAAGTCTTACTCTTATTCTAATGAAGAAGTCAGAAGAATGATTGTCCAGGATTCTTTGTTGAAAGAAAGGGAAAACATACAATACTAAAATCAAAACTTGGGTAAAACAAATGTTTTCAGACTGACGGTGGCATATGATTACATTGTTTGATTACTGGAATGATGTATCTCTTTAAAATAAAACCTTAACTAGATATGGAAATGACAAATTCAGACGCAAATGGGAATCTTTCTTAAATGTATGTTAATCAGATTTATCCTTCTGTTAATCAAATGATTTAAGAAAGAAAAGGAACCTTAACAACAAGAAATCACAGATGTTAAGAAGAAGAAATTCACTGATTCAAATGAACACTGGAGGAGAGACTCTCAAGAGATATGATGAAAGATGAAGGCCATTTAAAGGCTTTTTAATGTTTGCAAACCATGAATCACAGTATTTTTTTTGATTGTGACTTACTGATTACATAGTAAAGTACAAAACTAACTTCTCAGCAATATATAAAAGTCGAGTTTAAAGTATTTAAAATAATAAGATATAGAAATATATGGTTGGTTAAAGTGGCAAAAAAGTAGAGTAAATATCCCTGCATACTATACACACTATCTGTACCCACAGTGAAACTAGCCACCAACAGTTTACCTGAGTTTCTAACCAGTCAACACATTCCTAAGTGAGTAAACCAGCAGTATTTCAGCTACTGGGGGGGCCAAGCTATCTGCAGCTGTTGCACACAGGCGTCTTCAGAGGCCCCGGGAATGTTGTGAAACAGGACGGCAGTCAGGAAATCTCATTAACCCTGCTGGTGACGAGTGTCCCTCATCAGCTGGGTCTAACTCTGACAATGCTGGTACAGTTTGGAGTTGAAGGGAAGTTATTTCTCCATGTTTTGTTACAGATCTCAAGCTCCATCAGGAACAAACCATAGCAAACACAGGTGGCACTGTGTAGCCACACTCTTATCTTCAACACAATAAATGGCTGCTATCTAACATGTTTTACCTGGCAAGTGACTGACAAGTTGAGTGACCCATAAAAGATAGTAGATGACAACAGATAATATTAGATAATTAGCTGTTGAGGTCACATCTGCTTATATACACAGCAGGCCATGATCAGACATTGAAGAGAACAGATTAATTATCATTACTGTTGTAAATATGATGTGCTTTCTGCAATCGAAACGTGGATAAATGTGACAGATCACTAACATCGCCTACACAGATAATGATAGTACATATTGTTCTCTTCCTTTAAAAAAAACTGTTTCCATCAGATATACAGAACCTCCACACAACACCAGGCTCCCTGTCTTTGATATTCCTGCACAGATTTTGCTCAGCTAAAATGAACTGCGCATAAGATTTATGTGGGGATTAGTGCAATGCTTAAGTCTTACGTTACACCATCTCTCACTGTAATAAACTGGGCTATCTGTCTTTTTAACTGTGGAGCCTTTGAACACGCTGAGAAATGCGTCCTCTGGCGCGTTGGAGGTCCAGCGTGCATGGTGCTGCCTTCACTGCTATCGGAAATTTCACAACTACTTTGAAAGTCTCCTAAATGATCGAAATAGATTAGGCTATGGCTAAGATTGGGGTAGTTGGGTACTATATGGGGTACTGGGGCTTGTAAATTTTGCTTTATTGTTTTTTATCTTGTGCTTTACATTCATAACAAAAGCTTATTTTATATAATATCTTATTTTTATTATTGTTGTTGTTGTTGTTGAGTTACTTGTACTTTACTAAAGTATTTCCATTTCTGCTATTTCATGCTACATTTCCACTACTACAGTTCAGAGGCAAATACTATACTTATTACTCCACTACATCTATTACCTAACTTTAGTTACTTTGACAGACATTGTCCATGAGGGGGCATCTTACCCAAGATTATCCTACTTTTAATTTTGGTACTTCAAGTATATTTTGACACACTTTTGTGGTTTTACTTTATTTGAAATGCAGGACCCTTTCTACACTGTTGGTACTTTTACTATAAGATCTGAGTATTTCTTCCACCTCTGGTAATAATATGTGTATAAAATTATTTTAATTGTTATGTTTAGTCTTCTTTTTGTACTGTTGTTGTCATTTTCAGGAATTTATATTTAGTTTTGTAGCAAAGTTGTAGTCCATTATGATTTAACTTGTCCTTAAAAGGTAATTTTACCCAGTTTTTCTTTTGTATGGTATATTTTGATGCTCAACTTCTATTTAAGTATAATTTGAAATGCATGACTTTCACTTGAAACACAGTGTTTCTACACATTGTAGTTTTTATATTTTTACTGTGAGATCTGTGTATTTCTTCCACCTCTGGTACGCAGATATACACTGTATTGCCAAAAGTATTGGGACGTCTGCCCTTACATGCACATGAACTTTAATGACATCCCATTCTTAATCCGTAGGGTTTAATATGGAGTTGGCCCGCCCTTTACAGCTGTAACAGCCTCAACTCTTCTGGGGAGGCTTTCCACAAGGTTCAGGAGTGTGTTTATGGGAAGTTTTGACCATTCTTCCAGAAGCGCATTTGTGAGGTCAGGTACTGATGTTGGACCAGAAGGCCTGGCTCTCAGTATCCACTCTATGTCATCCCAAAGGTGTTCTATCGGGTTGAGGTCAGGACTGTGCAGGCCAGTCAAGTTCCTCCACACCAAACTGGCTCATCCATGTCTTTACTGACCTTGCTTTGTGCACTGGTGCACAGTCATGTTGGAACAAGAAGGGGCCATCACCAAACTGTTCCCACAAAGTTGGGAGCATGAAATTGTCCAAAATGTCTTGGTATGCTGAAGTATTAAGAGTTCCTTTCACAAATGTTTGTAGAAGCAGTCTGGATGCCTAGGTGCTTCATTTTATACACCTGTGGCCATGGAAATGATTGGAACACCTGAATCCAATTATTTGGAGGGGTGTCCCAATACTTTTGGCAATACAGTGTAAGTTTATTGCAGCTAACAGTGATAATTAATTTAACATTTCTTCTGGTATGTGGTCCTACAGATGGTACTCTGCTACCTTTGTACATCCGTCAATGCTCTTTTTTGTTCTTCCTCCTTTTGACTGACCTTGATTAGAAGACAGCAACATAACAAACCTTGTCTCATTTGCAGTAAAGTAGAAGAATACTCATTGCTAGTCCAGCTAATTTAAATGTTTACTTTCAGTCTAGCTCAGAGACAACTGTTAATGAGTTGTTCTCTTAATATTAATTAATAATTAATATTAACTTGGAAAGCTTTAGGAAGTCTTGGTATGCTGAAGCATTAAGCCTCCATGAGATATACCTTGTTTTGCAGGAGTCTGGGATTACTGAATCTTTTCCACAAAAATGATGAGAACAAAGTTGACATCACCCAGATTTTAAAAAATAACTTTTTTTTTGGATAGCTGTTTTGTCACTGGATTTGTTGGTGTTTTTACTTTTCACGCAGTCTGACTATTATTAACTACATTTTCTCTCTGTAGTCAGATTATCATTGGGAAAAAAACCTAACTAAAAGTTACGCTTTAATCTTTGAATCTGGAAAAGCTGGAAGCATTTCAAAAACTGTGTCTAGCTTTAAATAATGCACTTTCATGTTTATTTATGATAGCAAAAATCCAAACCACACAGGCGTAATCATTCTGGCAGCAGTAAAAGGAGTCGAGGTGATCAAAGTTAGCCTCGTGTCTGATGCAGTGTGCAGGGGAGAGACCCCTCATGCTTGCCTCTCTGTTTCTCATCCATCGCTGTCTCTTTTCTCTTATTTTTTTCAGGAACAGCCAAAGCAAAATACAGATGCATCAGTTTCAGACACTCACACTAAATGAGGAATTGATCCAGAATTGATCAGGTGTCAGCTGCCTGACTAAGTACATTAAGATTTTGAACGTGGGCTGTGCTTGTTTTGGATTAGGCCTCAACATTCATTTACAGCAAGCAGCCAAAATTGTAAAGCATCTTCAACCACTGTTATAATATTAATTGATCACCTTTAATTTCTCGCCTTTCAATTCTCAAAATCAGTTTCCCTCCCCCCCCGTCCATCCCCTTCATCCCTCTTCATTCTGCTGTCTCTTAGGTTTATTGCTCAATGATTGGTGGGGGTAAGGTGACCTTTCTCAGGATGACCACTCCTAGAGCCTGCTGGATAGAGCACTGCCTAATCTAAAGGCTAAGAAATGCTTCAAAGGCACTATTTCTTTCACACCTGGAGCAGGAAGGACCAGAGGATACTGTCGCAGCTTTTTATGGAAGCATGCGTGTTAACTATATATGACATCTGGGGATAAATTGTGAAAATGCATGTGCGAAAGTCAGCAATTGCTTTTACTGCAGCCATATTCTGTTTCCACTGAGGTAAAATTAAAGTCGGGTTAAGTTTCGCACTAAACTTGCATCCATTATGATTAAGATGAGTCAGGGATAAAATGTAAAAAGCCCCAAAAGTAACATAAACCAATTTATTGTGTGTGTGTGTAGGTATATGTATGTAACCTTGTGTTTAGCAGAGGCAGAGTGAATTATGGTGACAGACAGATCCCAGCACTGCATCTTAAAGTAGAATTAGACCCATTTTAAATGAAACAATGAATTTTATGTTTGGTGTCACTCATCACTCGCCCTAAAAAGAAAATGAAAATTGGACTTATATTCATTAAGTGACCAGAAATATGACTACAACTTAATAATAATGATGCTCCAGTGGCTACTCAGTTGTGCTGTGTTTGCTAACACATTAACCATATCAGCTTTATATGGTGATAAAGTGTTATGTCTACAAATTAGTCCCAAGTGGCCAAAAAAAAGGCTTTAATTCTCATTGTATTCAGCTCCCTTAGTCGCTATATAAAATGGTTTCTGGGACAAGATCTACCGGCAGAGTGCAAAGTCTCTGACCTCCACATCAAGTTCCATCATTCCTCTTATAAATATTTCACTTTATTCGGAGAAAATCTCACATGTAGTCGAGAAAGATGTCAAATTGTAACTACAATATGATCTTGCAACAACTTTAATGGACACCTCAGTTTCCTTGGCATTTTGACGGTGACTGTTTCGAAGCTTTTAGACCATGTATAACCTCAAATAATTTATCGCAGTATCAGGGGACTGCCAGCACCAACGCAGCAGCCACTCTCTGTCTGCTTTTTCCCCCATCGCTCTCTGACTACTTGTGACACGCTCATTTCTATGGGAGCGATGGGCTGTGATTGGCTTGTGGCTGCAGGGCAGAGTAAATTATTAAGGCCTGCTCTTTATTTGGCCGTAAATGCTCCCTCCCCTTCTCTCTCACTCTCTGTCTCTCTTTCCATCTATCTCTCTCCCTTGTGTTTTCCACTTCCTCTCCTCCCTTAACACTCCTGCCATTTAGGAAGAGAATGAACAGGAAAAGAAGGCACTGCAGCATGTCAGAGGGAAAAAACAGAAGGGGAAAATAACACGGAGACAAATGTGGTTTGTAGTGATGGACAGAAATGGGGGAAAAATGTCAGTAGGGAAATTGGAAAAAGAGCTATGGAGCATTAGAGAGCGAGAGGGAGGAGTGACAAAGGGAGAGCGTTAATGAATTGTATGGCAAGCCCTTTGGTATCCTCCACACCTGCCACCTGCCCTGCACTGAGACCTCAGTGCATCATCTAAGTGCAAACACACACCTGCTTCATACCTGAGAGAGGAGACCAGTGTCTGCGCGTGCATCTGCTCGCAAAATAAATCAAAGAGGGGATGTTTGAGTGTTGCTGTCATTACGAGAGCTGCTAAACTGCCAATTGGGTGAAGGCGGAGAGAAATTAAGAAATGGGGGGAGGAGGGACAGTTAGAGACAGAGAAAGAGAGTGGAATAAAAAAAAAAATAGAGTTGTTTTCTTTCCATCAATAATTCAGGATGTGTATTATCTCCTGTTGTGTGCAGCTGCAAACTTCATGCCTCAGCGATTTTAACAGCAGCAAACAACCCGACACGTGCCTGCGCGCACGCACAGACACACACACACACACACACACACACACACACACACACGAACAGGGGGATTAGAGATCGTTTGTGTCTCTTGGCAGGCAGACGTGTAATTTATGTAAATATGAGATTCTAGCTGTGAGAAATTCTGACTACAGAAAAAGTAGTGGTTGGTTATAAGTGCACTTTCATTATCTGTTGATGTCTTTTGAATCTATCCAGCAGCACCTACTTAGCATAGAACTACACTGCTGTTCCATAAAACATAATTGCACCATCGTTTTGTGCCAATGGCATCTATCCTAAACCTCTGACCTTCTCCTGTCCCGTGTACGCCTTAATCTGCTCTAATCTTTTTGATATATTTTTTACTGGTGCAGCTCAAACAATTAGAAGATCAAGAAAAAGCTTAATGTTTTCCATCAGTTATCTGAATATGAAGTGAAAATTGTATATATTCTAGACTCATTACTCGTTAAGTAAAGCCTTTCATTTTTCTATTTGAATTTTAATAATAATGGCCTACAGCTCAAAACATTTAAAAAAAACATGTCTTAGAAAATCTGGATATCTCATTTCAAGTTTGAGTAAATTGCTATTCAAACAGTATAAATACTGTGTGTAGTACAATACAACACAACCGCAATTATGGGGAAGAATGCTGACTCAGAAGTTGTCCAGAAGACGGTCTTCCACAAGGAGTTTAGGCCACAAAAGGTCATTTCTGAAAGGCTGGCTGTGTTGAAGCATTTTAATGGAAAGTTGACTGGAAGGGAAAGCGTGGTAGGAAAAGGTGCACAAGCAACAGTGATGGCCGCAGCTTTGAGAGGATTGTCAAGAAAGGTCGATTCAAGAACTTGGGAGAGCTTCGAGAGGAGTGGACTGAGGCTGGTGTCAGTGCTTCATGAGCCACCAAGACCAGATGTCTTCAGGAAAGGAGCTACAACTGTTGCATTCCTAATATCAAGACACTCCTGAACCAGAGACAATGTCAGAAGATCTTACCTGGGCTTACCTCTTGGAAATCAAGGTCCTAGAGTCTGGAAGAAGGGTGGAGAGGCACAGAATTCAAGGTGTTGGAAGATCAGTGTGAAGTTTCCACAGTCTGTGATGATTTGGGGTGCCATGTTTCATCAAGTCCAAAGTCAACGCAGCGTCTACCAGGAGATTTTAGAACTCTTCGTGCTTTCATTTGCTGACAAGCTTCATGGAGATGCTGATTTCCTTTTCCAGCAGGATCTAACACCTGCCCACAGAGCCCAAATTACCACTAAATGGTTTGCTGACCATGATACTACTGTGCTTGGTTGGCCAGCCGACTCACCTGACCTGAACTCCATAGAAATAGATATTGTCAAGATGAAGAGGAGAAAGAACCGACCCAAACATACAGATGAGATGAAGGCCGCTATCAAGCAACCCGGGCTTCAATAACGTCTCAGCAGTGCCACAGGCTGATCATGTCCATGCCATGTGACATTGATGCAGTAATTCAAGGGGCCCCAACCAAGCATTGACTGTATAAATAAACATACTTTGCACAAGCTGGACATTGTAAACCTTAGTTTGATTGACCTTAGGAAATATTCCAATAATTTTGAGACACTGGATTTCTTATTTCATGAGCTATAAGCCATAATGATCAAAACAAACATGATATTCTAATTGTTCGAGATGCACTAATCTTCTATATTTATACTTGGTGTGATGTGAAAGGTGTCAGTCATAGTGCAAACTACAGAAAATAATCATTTGACTTGGCTCTACAGAACATTTTAGCATCTCTCAGCATATATTTTTGGTTTTATGGGTTTACTCTCTCTTCAGTATCATTACCAGCATCAGAAAGCAGCTTTTTCAGTGAAAAGGTCCCAATTTAATCCATTACACACTACCTGCTCAGCTGTCTGTGAATATAGTGGCGCATTTAGTAGCTAAAGAGCAAAATATCTCCTTTGGGAGTCAGTGGAGACCAAGACAGAGCTGAAAGGAGAGTGAATATTAAATAACTTGAGACAATTTATTTATATTATAAAACACACATTTGCCTCAAATGTCTTTACGATCTGTGCAGCAGATCACACCCCCTGTCCTTTCTGTGATAAAGAAAACCTCTCCTCCCTTCCAAAGAACATTTAACTGCACATTCACCAACAAATCAATGCTAACGTTGCCCTTTGTCTGCAGAATATCACCAATAGCCAACTGCCTCATAATGTGTTCCTCTTAATGAGACTTAATTAGGTCAAAGTACAGCGATAATGTGGCCAAAATCTGTTTAATTAATCTCAGTTTAAGATTGGATGTAATTTCATCAAGCCAAGTCAATTTGTGTTTTGAGCACATTTAAAAACAACATCAAAGTGTTTTATGAAGAAATCACATTCAAACAGTCAGAATCAAAGTATGTGTCACAAACAAAGTAAAAGCAAACATGTAGAGTCATGTCAACAACTGTGACAACAGATGGTTATTAAATAATACACTAGTCGAGAGATATGATCTCTTTTCTTGGCACTGTATCAGAATTACATTGTGAACAGCTTCTTTTCAATTCTCTGTTCTCTGTAAAGCACTTTGGTCAGTATGTACTGTGTTTAAATGTGATATTTAAACAAAACTTACTTACTTTACTTACTTTTCAAACAAGGGCATGTATCCTTTAACAGAAAAACATAATAATTCAGTTACTCAGCATTTCGGAGATTAATAGATCGAGCATGGCTTTCATGCTGTAAGTATATTGTTTGATGGACTCAGTTTGCCATCATTATATTTGCAGCTGATGCAGGGCGCAATGTGATTTACTGTGAGTCATATAATCGCACATCAGCTCATAAACTTATGTTTGTCCTGCAGCAGCAGATTTAATGTCAGAGTTGAACAGGATTGCACACCAAGGCCGAACGCTGGGCCTCGACACATCAGCGGCTGCCTCTGCTCACAGAAAGATGTATGCATGGCTGTGTGGCAGGAGCTGATATAACAAGGAGTTTGATTAGATTGAATGAGAGCCAGAAGCCAGAATTGTTTTTCAGCCGCAGCTGCTTCCATCATCGTCATCATCCTCCTCCTCGTGCACTTGAGCTGCCAAACAGATGCACTGCTCAACAAATGTGGTTAAATTTTGCAGTTTGCATCTTCCCTTCCTACCGTTTCTGCTCTCTCCATCCTCCTAGGCAATTAGAAAAACCAGAGCTGGCAAGCCAGACCAAAGCCATTATGTTTGTGTATGTATGTATGTATGTATGTATCTGTGTGTGTGTGTGTGTGTGTGTGTGTGTGTGTGTGTGTGTGTGTGTGTGTGTGTGTGTGTGTGTGTGTGTGTGTGTGTGTGTGTGTGTGTGTGTGTTTGAAATGCCAAAATCTATAGTGTGATTCAATGTCAGAGACCTTTAAAATCAATGAATGCTGAATGCATTAAAGAAACAGTTGCTCAACAGCATGTGATTAAACTGCTCTGTGTTTGTGTGTGTGTGTG
>OMNN01004782.1:5978-15998 GCA_900302755.1 Chromis chromis
TGAAGACCTCCTCCTCTGCTGGTTTACTGTTGCAGACCAAAACTTTGCAGCAGTTACGCAACATCTATCTATCTATCTATCTCTCTCTCTCTCTCTCTCTCTGTCTCTCTAAGCTGTAATACAGAACAACAGCTGGCATCCTCCCAGTACATCTTTATACACTGAGTGACTGCCCTGCTGAATTTCCCCTTGAATTCCCCCAAGGGAGTGAACTATCTATCTATCTATCTATCTATCTATCTATCTATCTATCTATCTATATATCTATCTATCTATCTATCTATCTATCTATCTATCTATCTATCTATCTATCTATCTATCTATCTATCTATCGTCTGTGAAGGACCAGTCTCTCTCTACATAGATGGATAGATAGATTGCGTGTATTAGTGTCATTACATACCTTAGACATACAGATAGATACAGATCGGTTTAGTAATCATTTGCTTCTTCCTCCCACTCGCACCTGTTTTTGATGATGGTTGAAGGGTGACATGTTCTTCCTCCTCCACGCCTTCCCCTCCCTTCTTCCCCTTATATGAAAGAGTAGTGTGGTCGAGCGCAGCGAAGGTGATAACCCTTTTGTTTAGTCTGAGCTCCCTCGCAGGCTCTGTCAAGCCCAACAGGCAGGCAGACAGAGCCGTGACAGGCCCGCTAATCTGACAGCTCCTCCACATCACAAAGCCATCACATCAAAGTGGCGGGAGAGAGGCACCGACGGTGAGAGATTGACGCCACTTCTTTGCTCTGCCATTTTCCGCTGGTATCTTCATAGCGCCTCTGACATGCCGCGCACCAGGAACCTTCAGAGGAAGTATCCACTCGGTAAAAGGGGGGAAACCTGAGTTGTGGGACTCCCCTCTGGCTGAGTGGTGAGTGTGGGTAACCTTCCTGAAGGATGAGTGTGTAATACGTTGAGGGTACATGACAGGCTGTTTAGAAGGATTTGTGTTTATGTGTTTGTGTTGTTGATGTGGGGGGGGGTAAGGGCTGTTTTGAAGGGAGATGGGGTGGGGGGGTCACACAGCAGCATGACTTTTCTCTGCAGGGCTTCCAAGACATTAGAAAAGACATTTTGTTAAATGACTGGTTGAATAATGGTAATCAAATCCAGTGTCACTGTGGTAAAACATTTGTGCTCAACCAACATTTTTTAACCTTTTTTATCCAGAGGGAAAGTAAGGCCCTGTTTACAGTAGTTCTGTTTTCTACATTCACATTTGGAAGCTTCCCAGTACAACCACAGTTACTAGTTAGCAATGGAGCAACTGTGGTGGGCCCAAGTGCCAACCTTGCCTCAGTATTATCACAAATACGTTTCAAATCAACATATCTTTGCCATCTTTTGTACATTTATTGCAATTCCTTTTCATCCAACCAGTCATGTATTAGGTGTGGTGTAGTCTCGCTTTTCCAGCCCATTCTGTACAACATAATGGTCCAACTGCACCTCACTATCATTCTGCTATAGGGGGAAATGTTCTGGCTCATTTTTATTTCTTTAAACCAGTCGTGGGCGGAGCTAAGATGCGGCTTCGGTGTTCCCTCAAAATATTGATGGGTGGAATTCTTGTGGTGGAACATTTTCTTGCAGGAAGATGAGCACTGACTTTAAAATGGATGATTCACTGAAAAAAAACTAGCAGAGCTGCTTGAATGCACGATTCAAATCCTCTGCAAACTTTCAGTTTCATTTTTAGTGCAGTATTTTGCATGGAGGTTGCTGTTGTTGTTTCCCGGGGGGGAAGAAAACTGTAAAACGCAGATAGTGGAAGAGGGGGAAAATGATGACTGAAACGATCGACCAATGGCAGGCTTTTACCCACCACCTACATCAGACTAGGAGTCAGACTAGGTGGGGCAGGACTCATCACTCTGGTCACCCAGAAAGGAAAAAAAGAAGCTTCAAACACACTTATCACAGAGTTAAAATCTATCCAAGTAATTGTGGTTCTTAAACTTAACCAAACTTCGAATACATATTTATTGCTGTGAAAGTGTCAGCCAAAGAATGACAGCTTTGGTGGTAGTTTTGCTGCCAAAACTAACATAACAGCGAGTGAAAAGTGAGAACAGTCAAAAATAATGGTCCCATACAGCAGGCTAACACTGGTCTCCTGGGTTAACGTCCTGTTACTGACTTATGCCTCCATCCTTGCCTCCTACAACCTTACATGGACTTCTTGGCTTCTTTAAGCTGGAAGCCTTTTCTACTATGTCACAGTCTTAAATTTCAGGGAGAACATTAGTTTCTTTTAAAACATCAATGATGATTCACTTTAGTTGAACGTAATTTTGTGGGGACATGGTTGCAAACGCATCTCCACTATCTTGACCTACATTTATTCTGTTGACCCGGGGATTGAACGAGAAACCTTGTGGTCAAAAGGCCACCTGTTATTCTCACTTGTCTAAAGCTTTCTAGATGATGTTGCTCAAGTTGCCATCCATCGGGTCTCCAATGGATGGCAACTTGAGCAACAACATCTAAAAAGCTTTAGATGTTGTTACCCAAGTTTCCATCCGTGGTGTCTCCAATAGATCCTATAGAGATCTAATGGACATGTGAAAAGGATTTTTCTGAGGTGTTTCTTCTTGATTTCTGGTATCTGGATTCAGGCTTAAAATAGGTTCTGCGCTGTTTTGGCATGTTGCTCCCCTGCACATGCACTACTACTGATATTTAGTTGAATCCAGCAGAATTAAGTCATTTGAAAGGGATTAGATGGAAGTGGTTTGAACTTTTGACATACTGAACCATGCAAACACTTTAACAAGTGGAAAGATTCAGTCAATGATTTCATCAAATCTTCCTACAACTTTTGCTGCTCTTATTGTACCACTCCGAGGTGTGTCAAAGAGCGGGGTCACACAACAGTTATGTGGGTCACATGTGATCTTCCTCATCCAGATGGTTTGCCAGATGCAGAGCTGCCAGTCGTCTGACAGAACACACACCCTACCTGCATACAAAAACAAACACATTAAAAAAACTGAGGCGGCGCACATGAAAAATCACCTCTGAACTGTCTTTTAATAGAAACTGGCTGACTTTGAACAAAACAGACTGGGATGTTTGAGAGTCCAAACACCTCATGCGGCAGTTTGGCAAAGATTTTCTGCTTAATGTTAAGTAATACAGTTAATGTATATGTGAGGTTTGGGAGCTGCAGTGAGGTAATGGTCTTGTAGCGCTCTGAAGTGCCCCGAGTCCATCTAATAATGTAAAACAACACTAATTTGAGAGAGCTGCTTCATCTCTGCATGTTAATCAATAAACTCATTACCTCCGGTGCTTAGTGAAGGATTCCCTGATGCCTGCTCACTGATGTAGACAGAAAAAAAAGAGAGAGGGAAGGGAGATGGAGATGAGGGGGAGAGGGAGAGGTGGAGAGAGAGGTTGATTATAATTACAGATTTTAGCAGCCTGTGCCTAAGCATAACCTGCTCATTACAGCGAGTGAGAGTGTGTGTGTGTGTGTGTGTGTGTCGGCCTCACACTTTTAACACAGCCCTATAGCCACAGTGCTCCCCTTCTGCAGAAAAGCCAAGAACGCCCGACACAAGTGGCCCATTTAGAATATAAACACACAAAAACCTGTTATTTCAATTGACCTTCGTCACATCAAGCTGTCAATGATCTCAGCTCTGTACTCGTCGTCGTTTTCTCCTTCTCTTTCTCCGAGGCAGACTGCATGGTAATGAACATTTGGTTCAGAATAGGTGAGAGTGAGAAGGAGGGAAATGATATGCCAGGGCGTTTAGCCTAGCAGTGTTTCTGGTGTAGGTGAGACAGCCAGCAGCATTTATGGAAATGGACAGAGCTGAGGGAGGCACAGTGGCTGCTGCTATGTTTTCCCCCCAAACTCCCAACAGCGGGGATGTGGAGAGTACTCTGACAGATTTGGTATTCCTTTGTTAAAGGTGTCGGCAAACTTTCATTTTGCAGCTGATTTGCGGGTTTCTTTTGTCATTAAACGCAGCCAATCTCCTATATTTGCTTACTTCTACAATACGACGCGGGCAAAGCTGCAGAGTTTCAATCTTCTGTCACGTTTGTGGATCTGAGCGCTTGAATGTGTGTGTGTGTGTGTGTGTTGCAGCTTCTCCGTGGTTGTTGATCATTATGTTTGTCAGTGTTGTGCCGTGGTGTATCTAGCAGGCATCCCTGGCCTGCTTCTGGCTTGTGATTATGAGATGAGAGGTGTTTATGATTGACTGAGCCATCCGCTGTCACTGTACACATCCATTAGCATAACTCTCCGAGCCGTCACTGTTTATCCACATATTGTAGACGCACGTTATGTAGAAGATTGAAACCAATAATTATGACTAAAAAAAAACTCTTCTTCATGCATTCTATCAGAACTCGTGTCACTTATAGCACAGCTGACTTGAGCTCTGGTGTCCAGCTTCATTTTGTGACGGCTTGCCTAACACTGAGTCATTTGGACGTGTGCCTTCACTCTAAATGTTTACCTCGGGACAGGTAGCGGCATTGAAGTGTTGTTGGCAGAGGCAGTCTTCTGCGAGATTAGGTGATTAGAAAATGTAACGTCACAATCAGTTTTTTGCCGCGAGAAGCGATGTTTTGTAAAGCTTGCGTGAGGAAAGAGTCGTTCATTTTAAACTCTTTGCTTCTTGTTTACCACTGTCAGCGAGTGAATAAAAGGCAAGGTAAATGGAGGTAATGGAATTTATATCTGCACATCAGCCCACTTTGAGGTTTAAATGGTGCTCGGTAGTTTCATTCCAAATCCATTAATATTCTGTTTAATACGGCTAAATGCTGCTAACTGTTTTTAACACTAGGAGACAGTCTCTGGGCTGTCTCTGTTTGTGCTGCCAGCACATCCACAGCATCAAGTCGATGGATAGGGAGGCCATAAATGACTGTGACAGCCAGTTTACAGTCAGTTTAGATGCTTCTACTTTTCCATAAAAGCTACTTTACGTCTGCAAACGGCACCATCCAAATTCACTCAGCCCAACAGTCCTGCTCAGTTTATCCAAGTCCAGGAACATAAATTAGGATTTAATATTATAAACATAGGATTTGATGCATTGCAACAGATTTACGTACCTAAAAATACTCAAATTAGATTCAGCACCTCTTGGATCAGCTAATGAATCAATAATGAAACATTCTGGTGGCCATTTGTCAGACTACATTTGATAAATATTGTTAATATTCCTGATGTAATTAATTATAAAGATGCATTGATCAATATTTTCATGTGAACAATGGTTCAGAAGACTATGTGTAACTTTTCTAGCCTCTTTCAGGTCATTGTTTCGGCTTTCTTGCTTGAAAATTTACTAAACAGGAACTAAATAGTGGTGCCAAGTGATTGAATAATGGCAATTAGGTCTTTCAAAGAATGAATGTTAGCGTTCTTCTGTGTCTGCTAAATGTGTAAGCACCTATTTGCAAACACGTTGGCTGTATCACCTTTTTAAAGCCTTAACGTTTCAGTCTTGTGAGTGATTTTCACCTTGTTACGTAGAGTTTTAGCCCCATTTGGCCAAAAAGAACTGATCAATGCTCATTTAAACCGAAATTAAAATGCCACACTTTGGATTATTTTTAGGTTTTAGCATTGTTTGTTTAAAAAAAGTGTATTGAAGTAGTCATAATTCATTACAAAGACATTCTTGAGGTCATCCATGGGCTGGTAAATGGCGTCCATCTTATCGCATCCCTCCTTCAGAACAGAGCTGGTAAGGAACACTGCAACATGAGCCTGCATGGTCTTCTGCATGTTGAGCCTGACCTCAGATGTTCTCAGACTTTCGTTGGCAAACCTCCACTTGTCCAGGTTGGCCACAGACTCCTCTCCTGCACTGGACTTCAGTGGGCACCAGTTTATTAGAGCGTCCAAAGTGTGATTGACTAAACCTGTGTTTATCCACTGAGTAGAATCCTCACAAATGTAAGTAATGTTTCAAAATGACCAGTGAATTGCTGAAATCTCAATTTACTCATCGTTACTGAGTAAACTGTTTAGTATATATTACTGTGTACATAAAATAGAGAATAACTGACCAAGGGAGTGATTTTAGGCTTCTTTCTGGCCAAAGTTGCAGTCTTACCAGTTTTAATCCAGTCTTATTCAGCTTAATGCAAAGAACGGTTTCATAAAGACCAATTTTGACTATGGCTTAGATCAAACAAATAGACTTCTCACAGAATATCACCATGAAGAATTCAACAATTAAGATAAAATACAACTTTATTAATCCCAAAGGAAATTCCTGATTATAAGGACATTTTACAAAAATAAAAAAAACTTAAGACAAACAATAACATTTATTAAAAAGCAATAAACCTAAAGGCAGGAGCTTCAAAAATTAAAAAAAGAAGAAGATGCAAAATAGAAAGATATATGGATGGCAGTATGCACAGGTTTGGTCGTTTGGTCACAAAATGATTCAATCATTTAATGGTAACACAAAGATCCATTTTACGGCATTATTACAAAACAGCTAAATTTGGGTTAGCCCACTTGTGCGTACTGCCATCCATATTCAGAAGAGAAAAAAAGGAAGAGGACCACACGAAAATCTCAAAGCCAGCATAGAAATGGTTGAAGAAAAACAGACGGACTGAACAATGATGTTGGACTAATTCCAGTTTTGTAGCTCGTTCTATCAACTCTGTAACCAGCCAACATTGTAAATACACTACAATTCTGCAAAACCCACACTACATGCAGTGCCAACATTTTATGTAAAATTTTTTGCCATTGTTAAAAATCTCCCCATGTTTAGTATCTGTGCTTGGAAGACTGTGGTTGTGACCAATAGAAACTCTAGCTGCTGGCCTATGAAAGGATCCAACTGCTCTTCATCATATACACTTTCACTATACGCCTTGCTACTTATATAGGACACACTGTTGGGACCAAACATTTTAAGTAGGATATAAATTGTGCAGAATATGGTTTTATTACTTGGCAAACCTGCCTTCATTTTATACATTTTATTTTACCTGTTCTGCTCCTTTTCTAACTTATTGTATCCCGTGTAATTGTGTCTTTTTCAATTACCTCCATCCATATTTGATCCTTTGCAGTTACGTTCAGGGCATCACAGTTTTCTCCATATGTTTTGATATCCATTCCAGCGTATTCAGTACCACTTATGCCTATTTGTAGATTTTAATTTGATCCCACTTGGACCAGCTTCTACCTCCAGTATCCCCAGTGTCATATAACACTGCTACTGGGAATTCTGTCACTGGAACAATCCGTCTGAGGGATAATCTGTATTTAGCCGACCTCCTCGCTTCTTGTTGCGAAGACATCATCACCAAGAGATTTCACAAACACACACAAATACACAGAGACTATATGGTAAACGTCAACAACGCTTCGTAATGGGATGTTTCGCTGTAATGACAGTACACAGAAAAACTTTTGCTGAAGTCGCGAGAACAAAAAAATGCCCCGTCCTTGCCCATGTTTTATTTCCAGTCTGGGCCCAGTTCAGTGGTTTCTGGGCAGAGGAAGCTGGCACTGTGGGGACATCTGGACACAAGAGGGGAGCGTCCATACAGGCGAACTACAGGGACAGCCGTGCCAGAGAAGCAGGCCCCCAGATCTGACGCCAGTGTTATGTTAATTTGATTTGTTAATTCAGTGGCCCTGTTTGAGGGAAATCTGCCACCAACACCTGCCACCGTTTCCAAAAGCAAGGACGCAGATCCGCTGTGACACTGGCTTCATTAAATAAACAAACCAGGTCCCCCATAACAGCATTTGGTGGAAGGCACCATCAATTCTTATACATTTAGATCACAGCGATTAGAGATGACACTGAGGAGCTACATCCCACTGTTTCACAGACGCGCAGGGCGAAGCTTTGCATTCAAGTCAATGCATCTCTGTGTGTTGTGTCTTTCGCCCTTTGTGTGTGCGCCGCGTTGTTTGCGAACGAGAGTGTGAAAAAGGATGTGCGAGCGCGCCAAGTGTATTTTGATTCTGTCTCCCAGCTTCTCCGCCAGAAAAGATGGCGACTGATGTATTTTTCAGACATAGTTCCACAATCAAAGAGGCTCTTGTGGCCTTTCTGATGCGTCATGTAAATTTTATAAAGTGTGGAGCCGAGGAGAGTCAGAGAGAGCAACTGCAGCTCTGGAAAGCCTAATGTCTGTTTGCCTTTAACTCTGACGGGCTGTCTTTGCTCCTGTCTATCTTACTTCCCCTCCACTTACTCTCTCCTCCGTGGATCAAGGCCGGTCAAGGAGCATCTCACCACAGGGCCCGATGTCAGACAGAATGTGTGGACGTGTGTGGATGTCAGAGCTCAACCGGCTCTCAGGAAATCTTGGGGTGGGGGGTGGTAGGCGAGCGAGGTGAGGGGAGATATCAAGGCACAGAGCCCAGCTACAAGCACACAACCTAACGTCGGATTTGCATAACGGAAGAATGTCATACCGCATGTGAAATGTGTGTTTTAGTGTGTGTCTGCGTCGACGTGTGTTTTGCATGTTTCATCTCGGTAACAGTCTTGGACAGGGAATCCAGGCCCTCACATATTTTCCTCAGCTGCAGTTCTGGCAGGTCTTCAGCCTACTGTGTGCTTTTCTAATGATTCAATTGGCTCAATGAGCATATGCTCTCCACTGCATCATAAACTTCAATTAGATGTGTTGTAATGTGATTTGAGTGTGTGAGTGTGTCAGAGAGAGGAGAGAGAAAGGCAAGAGATTATGTTCAGTCATTCCATCTACATGATTCTGTGTGTATTTAAAAACAAAACTTCTGAAATCTGTATATCGTTATTTATGTGTATGTTAATCACTGTACTGTTGAGGTCAGGTCTGTTGGGTTGCACCTGATTTTTCATCATTTACTTAGCATTCACTAGCTCAATGGTTCAAACTATAGCAAAGATGACAGATTGTTGTTGGTGTAGTTTGACCTTCTGAACCCCCAGCTGTTTCTGGATGTTTATTTGCTCCTGTCACATTTTGTCACATGTGGGCTCATTTGTCACTGCAGTATAAAGTCCTGCACCTCTATGGAAACAGTACAACCATGGCTAGAAGTATGAAGAACTCTCAAATGTCTTTTGTGCAGTATAACAACATTATAAGGCCATGAATCATTAAATAATGAGAAAAAAAGACAAAGTTGAATTTATTTTACAAAAAATTAAAAAATGGAATCAAAATGTACAACTTTCTTCCAAGTGTCCACAGGTTTTACCAATGCTGGAAAAAAAACAATGGCTCTACATACTATGGATATTTTAATTCTATTTTTAATTTGTTTCTATACTCATCTCCTATCTGCTCTGTCTAAACACAGCCTGCATTTACAGAATCAGGTTAGAGCAAACGTTTATTTTGGGCAAATTATTATTATTTTTATTTATTTATTTTAACATTTGTTTTTGGCCTTTTATGCCTTTATTATTAGATAGGACAGTGGATAGAGTCGGAAATGGGAGAGAGTGGGGAAGGACATGCGGCAAACGCCCGAGGCCGGAATCGAACCCGGGACAGCCACCACGCCCTAGCCCTTGGGTCACGCGATAGGCTATTGGGGCGCCCATTTTTGGCAAATTTTAAACGAGACCTATAAAACAAAGTGATATTGATCAAAAATCACGACTTTAAGCTTAGATTTGGATAATTTTGATGGAACTGCATGTCACACAAGATGAAAATTTTAAGATTCGTTCTGTTTTTACAGTTTCTGACTCTGATAAATGGTGTATTTTTTAAAAAGACAGTATGCCTTTCTAAACCGTTGGCAGGTTTTGAGGAAAGATATATGGATTGCTTTCTTTAAATTAGACAAAATGAGCTCTCAGAATGTTACAATTACAAGGTTACAATTTAATTTAGCAGCCACTTTTATTCAAAGTGACGTACATAGGTAGGTATAGGCGGGGCAGCATTAAGGACCTTGCCTAAGGGTCCTCACTGGATACCTGCGCTGTGACCGGGATTTGAACCACCGATCTCCTATGCCAAGGTCTGGGGGGTTAGTCACTGAGCTATCCAGCTGC
>OMNN01004792.1:5984-21961 GCA_900302755.1 Chromis chromis
CAATGCACTTAGTTGAATGGACAACTTGTTTCTATTCTTTTGAACAGACGTTTGACAACTTTGGTTTAAGTTGTGTTATAAACAATGGATCATACCTGAGGTGGTATGTCTTTCTGTTTGAGCAGAAGTGTTCTCATTCTTGGCAGTGTTGGCATATTCAGAATTATCCTGTATGGCAGGGGTCTCAAACTCCGGTCCTCGAGGGCCCCTATCCTGCATGTTTTAGATGATTCCCTCTTCCAACACACCTGATTCAAATTATCAGGATCGTTATTAGGCTTCTGCAGAGCTTGATGATGAGCTGATCATTTTAATCAGGTGGAAGAGGGAGACATCTAAAACATGCAGGATAGTGGCCCTCGAGGACCGGAGTTTGAGACCCCTGCTGTATGGATTCTAGTTCTAATGTTGGTGGCTGTGCTTCATTTCATGTGTCATTGACGTTTGCTGTACTGGTCTTGGTGAAAAGAATTCATTTAACTACCTCATCTGACCTTGTATCTCCAATTTGTACAGAATGCACAGTGGACTTTAAGCACAGACAAATAAAATAATTTTAAAAATGCAATTGAGAACTATGAATTTATTAAAATGCATTTATTTATTTATTCCAGTAGTTAAAAATGATCTTTGGGTTGATTTGCTTTTGGTAGTTCTGTGAATCAATCACACTATTCAGCTAATAAACAAATTTATATTGGCCCAATGAAGAATTAATAATAGTGACTATTCACAGAACAATGTAAATGTAATTGGTACAACAATAAAATATGAGTTAGGACAACGACATAGCAAATCGTTGAGACAATTCAAAAATTTTACTGCAAAAGGTTGCCTTAAAATTTTAAGTTTTCTCAACTATTCTTTTTTAACAGTGTATGGTGCATAAACCAGTCTAAGTGAAACTAAAGTAAACAGCGAGTGACAGCTACGTGTAAGTGTAAAATTAACGGTTCCACATCTGAAACGCACCCCAGTCTCTTGGGTGAATGTCTTGTGTTAGAACAACTCAGAGTCTCCTTGTTTGGAAATCATGGCTCTTTGAAAGTGGAAACGTGTTCTACTATGTCATACTGTTACCATTCCAGAAGAAAATATCTTTCTTTTAAACTGAGAATGCAATTTAGTTGTATAGGGCCACAGAGCAAATGGGTTTTTGCATCTGCGTCTTCATAAACATATCTCTCGTGGTGCATCTCACGCATCGTTGTTTGCACTGTAAATGTCAGACCTTGGAGCAAACCCATATATTCTACAGGGTTAAGTCGTGGTTCAAATATAATCGAGTGTATTATAGGTTTATCCCATAATTTGAATACTTCTAGGTCTTAAACTGTGAGACTTGATGTAAACTTGACGGTAAGGTGGTTTTCCTGAGTCCACAGAAAGGACTATGACTGTTTATTGTAGGTCATATGTATGTAAAGATGTTTTTTTGACTCTAAATACACACACTTTTCTAATGTTATGTGTTTTATGTTACTCTCCCCTTTATTAACTGGAATTCTATGTATTGCATGCAGCCCAGATGGGTGCAAGAGTATTTTTTCCTTCTGTTTTGGAGGTCAAAGACAAGTTTTGAAGGAAATATAACAGATTTATAGATCATCATGAAAATAATCAATGGATATTCTGATAATCTATTATTTGTTTATTAAGTAAAAGTCTTCAAATTCCAGGTGCAGGTTTCAACATGAATATCTGCTTGCTTTCCTTCATTTTGCAGCAATATTATATGAATATACTTCTGTTTTATTTACTTTTGGCCAGAAACTAAAGAAGCTATTCAAGGTTTCTGTTAATACTGTAATGTACACATTATTTTTATTTTTTTATCTCCACCAGTGTCACACTTTCATGGTCTTCCACAAGACAGTAACGCTGTATAAATCTGTTCACTTTCCTTTCATGGTGTTGCATTTGAGTTTGCCTCGGCCATGTACTCAGAAAAAGTCAAGAACACAGAGTACTATTATCTTTGGTGCCATTTGCAAAGCATGTGACCGTGAGCACATTTCATTCAAAAGCTTTCCTATTTGTTTCATTTTTGCTCTATCTACATGTACATGTCACATAGTCACATAAATGTGGCCGTATTCATCCCTCACAGGTGTTAAAGACGGAGTTGGTGCACTTCGCCTTATAGCCGAGCTGCTCCTTTGATCACCGCTGATTCTGTTTGGCTCTCCGCCCTGATATCATTGGGCGATGGATCTCTTAGGACCAGTGCAGTACATTAACCAAATGTGTTATCTCCTCCCAAGCTAATTTAATTCAAGTTGCGATCCTGCACCTCCTCCGCAAAGACATCAGTTTGCTCTTGAAACAAGCATTTGTAATAAATCGATGTTGGACTTGCTCTCCGTATCGCTAAAGTTTGGAGTGGCTCCTTTTAGAGGAAAGTTGATTTAATAGGTAATGTCCCTTCTGTGGCCAAAAACCCCAGCTGTAACTAAGAGAGACTGACTTTTATGGACTTAAACATATTGAAAATAAATGTAATACTTGTTTGCTTGCAACTTTCGAGCAAAGATTTGCTAACATAGTTTCATGTACAGTGCCATGCAAAAGTATTTGCCCACCTACATAAATCAGATTTTTTTCATATTTCTGACACTTAAATGTTTCAGATCATCAAACTAATATTTTGTATTTATTGAATATTAGACAGAGATAACCCACAAAACACAAAACTTATATCACCCCTTGGAAAAAGTAATTGCCCCCCTGAATCTAATAACTGGTTGGGGCATCCTTGGCAGCAACAACTGCATTTAAATGTTTGTAATAGCTTGTGATCAGTCTTTTACATCGCCATGGAGGAATTTTGACCCACTCTTCTCTGCAGAATAGTTGTAATTCTGCCACATTAGATGGTTTTTCGTGCATCAACTGCCAAAACTACTTTTGCACGACACTCTATACCAGGGGTGCCCAATCCTGGTCCTCGAGGGCCACTATCCTGCATGTTTTACCTGATTCAAATGATCAGCTCATCATCAAGCTCTGCAGAAGCCTGATAACAATCCTCATAATTTGAATCAAGTGTGTTGGAAGAGGGAAACATCTAAAACATGCAGGATAGTGGCCTTCGATTGGGCACCCTTGCTCTATACATTCCTTCTACCTGCATCGCATCACTGTAACTCCCTTAGAGTGAACTTGGCAGAATGACTTTGCAAGTATTTTGCAGCTACTCTACATTTACAGAAAGGTACTGGTGCACTCTTATTGTCCTCACATTTCAAGATGAAAAATCCAATAAGCTGTTAACTGTACATTGTGTGCAAATCTATCAATCTTTCAATTTTCCGGTAATTTGTTACTGACTGAATTTGACTGATTATCTCCTCCCCTTATGCCCCAAAGCATCATCAGTCATTTCCTTTTACCCAACGCAACTGCAGTATATTACATCTATGATATGTGATGCTTGAGTGCTTACCGCACCCAACTGCAAATTATGGCACAGAATCAGTGAATAGCAGCTTTACAAAACATGACTGATATGTGTGAATTATAATTGCTTTTTAATTCTTATTACTATCTGTAGCATCCTGACTAGCATATAGAGCAACAGCAGTAGCACTGTAGTAATGGTGATAGTAGCATTAGTAGAAATACTAGTAGGAATAGTGGTACTATTGGTAGGAAAAGTGTTAGTAGTATTGCAGCAGCCCTGTACTAATTTTAATAATAAAGAAGTGGCATTAGGAAGGGATGCTTTTCAGAAGATACCCACTCATCATTTTGTCCTATTTGCATTTTTTTAATCATTGTGCACCAACAGCAGTATGCATTGAAGCATTTGTGGGTCAGTATTGCCACAATTCACCCTTGTTTTTATTCTCCTCCTGCCGTTTTTGCTTTTTGCTTGTTAAGTGCCTTGGAATTTTGCACTTATAAATGAGCACAAAAGACGAACGTGTCATGATCCCCCCCGTCACTGTAACATAACAAACGCTGGTAAGCCCCGGAAAGCTGGCCGGTCCTTCAGTTAACAAGGCACAACTGGATATGGTCCGCGTATCCAGAACATTTATCAACTTCCAATTTCCTGGCATCAAGTAACTAAATAGATTACAGCAACAATAAGCAAGAGCAAGTTTGTGAGGTGCTCAGTGGTGTGTTATCTTTAGCTGCTGGGGTGCTCCATCAGGTCGAGTTGAAAGGGATGGAGGGAGCCGAAATAAAGTCTCCGATACTGTAAAAATAGATCTTAACACGCTGGAGGAAAACAAAGTTACCAAGAGTAACAGGAGTTCTATGCCACTTATATTCTCGACCCTGTATAGCTTTGCACACAGATATGGATCAGTGTGCTCACTGCCAAATCACATGGAAACAAGACTTATAAATGAGCCGGGAGAAAAACTTTAAATCTCCTTTTGAATAAACTGAGAACTGAACTGAATACAGCTGGATATGGAGTTCATTAGTCTGTATACCTTAACAAGAAAAAAGGCTTTGAGACCTGACAAAATAACCAACATTACCATTAAAAAATTCTGCCTTTTTGTCTGTTATGAACTGGCATCTTTATCGTTAAGGTTTGGGTCAAGTTTAAGCAGCTAAAAGTGCTTGTTTGAGCTAATAAAAGATGACAACATTACATTTTATAAGGTTGACTTTTACCATATTAGCAAATATTGAATGTTCTCTCCTTTTAAATCAGTTTTTGTCTCCACCAGCACCTGAGAAAAATATAATAAAGTGTGCAGTGCTCCTGTTTACTGGTTCATTGTGGATGGACAGATTGCGCATCGGTAGCACTTGGGGAGTTTCCCAGCTGAAGCGGTTCTAATTCCCGATAAACTAAAGCATCGATCAGCTTTTGGAAGTCGTCGCACCTCTTTGTTTATCTCCAGCCGTGGCCAGAGCAGCTGAATGCCAGTGTGCGATTGGGGGAATTATTTGACTTCATGAGTTGGACATTCGTCACAGAAAACTACTGGCACATCTATTTCCAATGCTTTGGGTCTTCTTTAAAATAGTCTGATTCATGAATGGCAGAAAACCTAACTGCTCATCATCAGTAGCCTCAGGTACAGCTTCATTTGCAGAGCTGTCGTCATGAAAAACCCTCCGATGGGAAAGAAAATGCCGCTCTGGAATAAACGTGTAATGTAGCTGCAGCGCCAAATAGACATACTTCTGTATTTTTGTGTCTGGATTTAGGCATTGTGACAGTAAGACAACACTGCCACCGCGAAGTGAAGCTGGAAATTACAACAATTACTCAATATTTTTTATCCAGGATACTGTTATTGAAAATATGTCAGCTATTACTATGATTGTAAAGAATACCGGGGGACTGAGTGCTTGATCGAAAAAAATAACTGAATTGCATTGAGTGTTATACTATAGAGCTTGTTGTTGCTCTTGGTAACAGAGGTACGCATTTATTGAGGTATATACAACTATTGCAACAAGGCATTTTGAATGAAATAGTACAAAGAAATACCAAAAGAAGTCCAACTTTTAGAAACTGGCAACATTAAGGTGTAGATAATGATTGTGGTTTGGTTTAATACTAAAGTCCACAGTGACTTGAGACAGAACAAGATTATTAAGACTTAACTAAAACTACCATCTTTCCATAATCTCAATCAAAAGACTGACCGAAACCACAGACATGAGTGGACCGACCATCCACCCCAACCTCCACACTGTGACTCTAATGCAGTTCGTAAATGTAGGGCTTCATAAACTGGTATTATTACTACTGTATACATCCTACATTTTCAGATACAATGGGCGTAGTAACACCAGAACATTGTGTGGATTGTTGCTCTTATTTTGCATAAGAATGCAATGAATTCGTTCATAGAAGTGACTTTTTTTTTTTTTTTTTAAGATTTATTTTTGGCCTTTTATGGGATAGGACAGTGGATAGAGTCGGAAACGGGAGAGAGTGGGGAACGACATGCGGTAAATGCCCGAGGTTGGAATCGAACCCGGGACAGCGGCTACCCCTCTGCACTTGGGTCACACGACATAACCATTAGGCTATCGGGGCGCCCCAGAAGTGAAATTATTACCGGAAATACTGTCGTCTTGGTAAATAATCTGATTAGCATGCATTCATATGACCTTTCTGTCTGACATTATTTTCATATTACCAATTAACTATGTGGTTAGGTGGGTCCCACAAAAACAACCCCGCTGTTACACCTGTCACTCCCCCACCCATGCATCATACTTAATGTTTTGTGCTAATTATATCTCTCAAATTAATGCTCGTGTAAAATGTTAAAAGGAATCCAACACCACAGACAAAACAGGCATTAGGCTAATAGGCTCAGGGCTTGGTGGTTTCATAAGACACACTTTAATATGCATAAAACTGCTCTCTAGGAGTATGGCACAGCCCTGCACCGTTGATGTATCCGAGACTGATTCTGACAACCCTCTATATGATGTATGGAGATAAAAGGCCTCTTTTCTGTAGGTGGAGACAGGAGACAGAGCTGGAAAGTAGAGAATCTGAGATTAATGAGAGCCTGGCCTACTCAAACACTTTCAGGTCCCTTTTATACGTGTTTTTAGGTGGTTTTGTCTCACTTTTTCCTCACTGCGCTTTAAAACTTCGAGCTGTCGATACTGAATCACAGCAGGCGCGGAATAACACAAGAATTCTTCTATGCTTCTTTGTAACGGCATAATTACACAAATAGTTGTAATTTTGCCTTAGCTCTAAATATATTTCGTCCCAGGAGACGTTAGATTAAAGCTGCGTGTTTCCTGGAGGAGCTCTGCAAAAGGTAGATTTCACTTCTTAACTGGCTGTATTGCTTTAATTCTTACAACAGTGCAGCCTTTCCAGAGGCAGCCTCTGACATTTCCAACAAAAGTTATCCCGTATTCTTCCCTTCAGAGTTTCTGGCAAACCGGATAAATCTGCCTCCCTTCACTGTGTCCTAGTTACATACTGCTTCACTCGACAACCCCTTTAAACCAAATACCTATCAATTTGGCTCCAAAGTTAGAAAGCATTTTAATGTTCAGCCAGGGAATGGGGAATTCAGTGTACCTTGTGTTGTGTTTAGCAGCCAGTGGTGCTGCAGAGCAAAGTTTTGAAGAATGGTTCCCTGCATTTTTTGTATCTCGTGTTCTCCAATGCGTCTTTACAAGCTGTCCCCGCATGCTATGAGCACAGAAGACCAGGATACAGAGTATTGGCAACTGGAGAGGGTGGTAATGCATATTAGCAGGTGTTGTGGGTCTTAAAAGATAGCACAAACCAGTGTGAACAAAGACTTTGCAACAAAAGCTTAAACACAATTAAATACACCGGCCATGTCCAATGTACTTCTTTGGACCACTTTTGATTGGTGCTAACCAATAAACACGGGGAACCTAATACATCCCACTATTTGACTGATAATTCAGAGAAAAGTACTAGAGTCACTTTACCTAATTCATTTATTTGTTATTCTGAGAAATCTTTATACATGAATTAGGGATAGACTGATCATCGGCCCGGCCGCTTATTGTGGCGTATGGTGGTGTATTTGCCATTTTTCCAATTATCGGTATCAATATGTTTATTGGCCGATTATTGATACATTAAATGCACTACTTCAGGTCATGTCTCTCAAGCAGACACGATAAAAACTGAACCAGAAACACAAGCCGTTGCCACAAACCAGGAAATTAGTGACTCTCGCAGTGGCTAAGGCTATGCTAATGGCTAGCGGCTAAGCTATAAGGCAGCCATAGATTAACCTGAAACAGACTCTAGAAACAATAATTATTAATGCTTTAAGATATGGACCTTAATGGGAAATGAAAGTGATAAAACAGTGAAAGAATGCAGACGGACCTGCAGGAGGCAAACTGATCAGTTGATCCCACATAAACAGAGGAGAGCGTCCTAATTTAATCACTCCTATTTCTATTTTGTGTATTCAGTCAGTCACTCTAATTAATGAAGAAACCTAATTATGAATGACAGGTTCTCTGCTATCACATGCTGTTAAAACATTGCATTTAATGTATATCGGTTCCAAATATCGGATATCAGTCTTCCTTGCATATTGGTCAATCCCTTTATATAGGATAGGCTGACACTGTGTCAAAAGCCTGTAGATTTGAAAACAAAATCAAAATATATGCAAAAATTCTATCCATAAAGGACTTAGGTGAGAACAAGTTTTGTGTAACTTACCCAGTTTCTAATGTAGACCACTGACTGGAGAAATGATGCTAATCCTCTTTTGCGCTCAAGTCTTCCAAATGTCTGGTTCCATTTTGACAAATAAAGAAATAAAGTGTTTTCATGAATAGTGACAGTCTTTTGACATTTGTTTTTTTGTCTTCGCCTCAGCCTCATTCATGCCTTCAGGTTTTCTTTTTTCTCTCTCCTTTCGCTCAGGTATGAGATACTGAGTGCTGCCTTCCTGACACTCGACAAACTTTTGAGTTTTAATTCTCGCTCCGTGGAGATATTGTCTGTATTGAGGTAAAAGCACGCAACTGTTGTGAAATTCTTCCGCGTTTTTCCATCTTTTGGCTCCACACTTTCATGAGCATGAAAGCTGGAAGGCTTCAAGCAAGAACAACTCTATGAGAACTTATAGGAGCGGCTTTGCTTTCAAATTGACTTGAAAGTGGCTGTCCCTAGTGTTGCTGGAGATATGGAAATGAATGTATATAAGCTATTTTTTTTGTTCATGTGCCCACCATCCCAACCCAACACTGAAACCCTTATTATTTTTTGTGATACAACTTAGGAAAGTGAAACTAAAAGTAACACTTTAACGCGAGGACTATAAATGTTGTTAATTAAATACAACTTAAAGTCACAGGTTTGGGTTCAGCTAATTGACTGTAAATGCAGTTCATAATTAATGCATATCACTGTGGTTTTTGCCGTTCTGTCCTGCTGTCTTGTTGTTTCACACCTTGTGAAATGAGAACGCCGAGCAGGAAAAAAGGCATCGGCTGATTTTTTAAAGGGGCTGCTAATGAGAACCTTACTGCCAACTCATCTCACCTGTTTCTTTCTCTACAGATTGGAAAACCAGAGAGGTGCAAATCGGATTCCATACATTTGTGATTGGATGTGAGACTACTTTGACCCTACGAAATTGAAGATGATGTTGCTATGGAAACTGCTGCTGCTGCAGTCACTTATGGGGTGCCTTGCAGGTAAAGTATCTTATTAAGAACTTTTGATGCATGCCAAAGCTGCCTTTGTGAAGTCTGAGTCCTTATTCATATGTATTTGGGGCAGGTGGCAGTATGAATGCTGTAGTTGAGAAAGGAGCAACCTCGAGTAGATTAGCCATAAGCAAACATATTTTCTCCCTTTTTTTATAAAAAAAAAGATTCCATTCAACGAGGACGTCATTGCCAAAGTAAACCATTGTCTGCTAAAGGCTTCCAATCACAGGCAATATTGGGTTTGAGCTTTCCCTTTAGTCTTTTATCTGGCACTTACAAAAGGTTAGCGATATCATCCTGCATGTGAATGAGGGGCATTAAAGTGGAGATGAAAATATTCATTTTAACCTAGCTCCACAGATCACAAATAAGGGGAAGATTTTATCAAAAGCAGGAAACTGCAAAGCTTCGGTGAACCTCTAATTGGAACCCGGCTAGCATAGATAGCATAGTTTTTTAAAAGGCATCCATTAACAGATATCAGATGGTAAGGTTACAGGACAAAGTTAAGGGTTGTGTTTGTTAGATTAGTGAATACAGACTTTAGTTATGTTATCTCGAAATATTATAAAGAAGACTTGAATTAAACAGCATCATTAGCATAAACTAAAAACAAATAAATTGATAAATTTTAAAGTAAATAAATGTTATTATTCTTATTTTACATACATTACTCACATGAATAAAATCTCAAAATGAGCACTGTTATTTGCACACATATATTAAATCTGTTAAGTTTTGACCACTAGCTGTTCTGTGGAGCAATGTTTCTATGAGCGGGTCCACCAAATGTAAACATTACTTTGTTTGTTTACAAAACAAGATCCTGCGCAGGGGACCTTTAATTCTAAATTCAGTACAGAATTAGTGTTAACACTCTTCTACTGTTGTTCACTATAAAGAGGGCTGCACAGTTAAATTTTTTCCCCAAAATACTTTTTATGTTCAAAATTAGGGATAGACCGATTATCGGCCTGGCTGATTATCGTGGCCAATATTTGCCATTTTTCCAAATATCGATATTTTTATTGGCCGATTATCAATAAATGAAATGCATTACTTCAGGTCTGATGCAGCCTCCTATCTATTTCTGTGGTCTCAGAAATGGCTCTCAAGCAGAAACTGCAAAAATTGAACAAGAAACACAAGCCTTTACCACAAACCAGGAAATTAGCTACTCTCACAGTGGCTAATGCTACGCTAACAGCTAGCGGCTAAGTTAGAAGGCAGCCACAGATTAACACGAAACAGAGTCTTGGAAAGCAACCTTAGTGAACAATAAACATGATAAAACAGTAAAAGATAAGGAAAATAGAGAAGAACTGCTGACAGAACTGCAGGAGATAAACTGATCAACCACATAAACAGAAGAGCGTCCTGATTTAATCACTCCTATTTCTATTCAGTTATAGTCACCCTTTATTAATGAAGAAGCCTAGTTATGAATGACAGGTTCTCTGCTATAACATGCTGATAAAACATAAAATTTATTGTATATCGGTTCCAAATATCAGGTATCGGCCTTGCCAGAGCACCAACAATCGATATCGGCATCAGCCCTGGGAAACCCGTATCAGTCAATCCCTATTCAAAATGAATCCAAGTGTTATCTGTTTCAGAGAGCGGCTTATAATCTCATTTAAATTCATTTATGTCATGTTACAGAGTCACCTGGATTAATTTGAGAGCATTAAATTGGTGAATTTTACATTAACTCACCAATCAATCTGTGATTCAGTGAGCCAATGACGTAATCAATCAATCAACAATATATATAAAAATAACACTGGGAAATGTTGTAGTAACTGTAATTATTGTGTAAAAGATTAAATTCAGGTTAATAACTCAGGTTGACATCGAAAGGAGGCAATGAGTTAACAGGAAATCCTTCCTGGCTTCTTTCAAATGTCCATCATTCATTTAGCATGCAGTAAAGTTGAATTATAGCTTCATTATTCCGTGGTGCCCATTTCAGCCAGAGGCTCTCTGGCATTGATCACAATTTGATGGAGGACTTTAATTTGTCTCCTTTACAAATAGGAGGGGTCACCGGAGAGCATCAGAGGAATCACTCAGAGTTTAATCAACACGTATTATACGAATCAAGATGAAGAGAAGGTCTCTATTGATGAGCTCTGTGTTATGGTCAAACCCTCCTCCTCGTTACTCAGAGCACATTTGGCCCGTCGTGAACTCTGCGCCCCGCACATACGATTAGCAGATTTGTTTAAAGGAACCTTGATCTACGTTACATTTGCCCTTGCAGAGTTGCCTGTGTGTGTCAGTGCTCGCCTTACTGCAGGTCTAACAATCCCACATGATCCCAGAGCAGACAGCTGGTGATCGCTGACCAGCCGAATCCTCCTGGAGTTGATACATCGGCGATCATTGCATCAAGGGCAACATGATTTTGTCATGTACATGTTTATTTTTTGTCTAGTCCCACTGGTGTTTGACAATTCCCAGTAACTGTGTTATCCTCACAGTAATGGTGTCATTTCATTCTGGAGTGGTGACAGCATAGAGAAACATAAAATAACGTATCTCTGTCCAAATGCCCTTTTTATGAGGTTGGCTGGCTGCGTTTGTTTTCCTTGAGCAGTTAAATTGTTTGGCCATAAGTACCAGCTTAATGCAATATGAAAACACAATCCATTCATTATTGCCATGCACAGGGATCAGAACACTCTGACCATATTTTTTTTCTTATCTAACCCAAAGTGCATCAGAAATGTTAGTAAGTCATAAAAAAGTGGTATTCTGCTGCTAATCTTGGAGCTGCTAATGTGCTAATGTGCTTAGCTTTAGTGTAACATCAGCCATATTGACAGAAAGAACTTTGTTATTGCCATTGTTATGGAAATATTATTATGTTCTATAGATAGTTGTACTATGTAAGTCCCTGTTTTACAAGCTTCAGTACCTCAGTGCACTTTGAAATATGAATATTAGAAATTTGAAGTATGTTCATGTGGTTACACAAAGATTATTATTGGTATACTACCACCACTACTACCACTACTACTACCACTACTAACAAGCTACAGCTCCCATTTATATTTTGGTGATTTAATGCCAACTCACCTAATAGTCCCAGTTCATGCTGAAGATTTTCTCCAAAGAAATCATGTCAAAACAATTTCATGGCACCTTTCAAAATCCTAAACCTGTACTATTAATACTGTTTGTAGCTGAATCAATTTATGAATCGTGGCCTTCGGAGCAAAATTTAATCATTTTTGAAGTTCCTTCCAAGCTGCTCCGATTGCTTATTTTGCTCTGGATTAAGGTCGAAATTTGTACTGAAAATTCAAAAACCCCTGAGGATAATCTGCAATTAAACAACTGCTGCTGGATGTTTTATGGTAATCAAATTGATGATAACACATACAGTTGAAAGAGAAAGAATCTTCAATTTTCTAAAAAATGAATATGCAACCAAACTATAATTCTGTGTAGCATTCATATAGTTCTTGTGGCATATTGGTAGTGCATTAAAAATTGACTGTTGCGGAATTTGCTAGATATAAGTTTAGTGTTAAAAAATCCCAGTTTTTAAGATATTTTGACTGTATAGTTTCTCAAGAAGGATTCATTTAAATTCCTGAGAAACTGAGAAAAAGTTAATATTCATTAGAGATATATGAAACATTTAAAGATATTATTCCACCTTTTAATTTATTTTAGAAATAGCTCATTTCCTATGCTTTTCACTTGCTATAATTTTACATTCAGTGGTTTTATTTCATAGGTAGATACTTCAAGGTTTTCTCTCTGTGTGACACGCCTTTGAAATCTAATGTAATCTAATGCAAATTTCTGCTTTTGTGGAGATTCCACTGTTTCAGTTTTTGTTCATTTTGTCAATGTTATGTCAAAGTAATGCTATTTTACAGATTTTCTTTGAAATGATAATTACATTACATGATAAACACAAACTACAATCGTCACCTTTTTGACATCAGTCGTGTGTTGCGGATTTAATTAACATTTGAAAGCAAGTCCGAGAGATATTGATCCACCTGAAAACTGCACAGCTTTTCCTAACAGCTTAATTCCTAGCTTGAAAAAGAATAAAAAATATAGCCTTTTGAAACGCAGGAGAAGGTCATATCTGTATAGTGAGATCTCTGCAGTTGTCTCAATACGTCTCCTCTTACATTCAGACACTTTTATTAGAGCAATAGCAGAGTATGAATCTTTACATCATGGGAAAAGCTGCATTAATGAGGACACATTGCAAAAACTGGTTTATCCTCCTTGCAAAATTCACTTAAAAGATAGAACACTTGTTTTACCAACAGAGATACATCAACACAGACCTATATACATTTTCAGCTGGAGCATTTTCCCCAGCTTTCGGATGGAGCAGCATTAATGTACTAGCCCTCTTTCTTATCAGTTTGGAACAAAACTGGCTTCACAATAGATGATATGGCCTCGATATGGATTAGAGAGGTGGCTGAAAATTGACTACTGGAAACGAGAATAATGCACAATATGCAGACCTAAAGACCTTCGGCTTTCATGAATTGCAGAGTGTAAGAATGGATTTGCAAGCTGAAAAGGACCTCATATAGGCTTAGGGAGAGGGAGTGTACAGATGTTTATTGCAGCTTTAGTTACACTCCGGAGCCTGGGGAGTTGATAAGTTGATGTTTTTTTTTTCATGCACAAATGAATCAAAAGCTTGATAATGACATGTGTGCCAGTTGAAACTAAAAATCCAATTATAATTTTAAATGAGTTACCTGCCTGTAGTCGGCAATAACAGACGGAGTTCATTTCTGATGCAATGTTTTGGTGTTTTGTCTCTTTTTTTTTCCATTTTTACCCTGCTATTAGTTATTGGAGCATTTCATTCAGCATGTTTGTTGTAGAGATTTGGGGAATGCAGGAAAATAGCAAGGAAGATGCAGATAAAGAAACGTTAAACAACAAGAAACGTTAGTTTCTGTGCTTTGATTCAGTTCAACTCAGAGGGTTAGAGATTATTTCTGTTAACATGTTTTTTCTCTAAAATTAGGTTAAAAATTGGTCAAAAAAGAGAAAAACAACCTTGTTGACAATATGCATGTTATTTGTCAGCACCACAAAATTATATTTTTGTCCAATAAGAACTAAAAACACATCAAACTGTTGCACTAGTTTCATTTAGTGGACATGGACACTGTGGTTTTTGTTTTTTGACCCACATTTGCAGTAAATACTCAGTGACCTAAATGCGTATTAGTCCGCAGCTGCAAATAGTCCCCACTAAATTTACTCCTGTTTAATTAATATTTGCTAAAAACTGCAGCTGTTTAAAAAAAAAGTCAAATTAAACATTTCTGACAGAATTATCCTATAAGGAACTGTAGCAGCCAATAACTTAACATTTTGCCAATAATGTATTAAGCTATTACATTAATGGCCTAGTATTAAAAAAAATTTTTTTGCAGGTTTTGTGCAGTTTGCTCATCAAAAATAGGTCTAGTGGATGGCATAGTTGTCATATTCATTCACCAAGGATACGTCCCATGTAGCTCTCACTCTCCTTAATTATGGTTGTAAGAGCCAATTTCAGAATTATTTGTTTTACAAAATCTTTATTTCGAAAGATTTTGGAAAAGACCTCTGAGCTTGCATTGTGATATAGGGGATCTTTTTTAACTTGAAAAAATGTAGGGAAAAAGAGAAAACATACACTGGATGAACTGTTTATTTGCTTAGATATGTAAATTCATAATTTCATGTCAGTGTCTCTGTTGAATGTTGCATTGTCAAATGAATTTACCACATTTGTTTCTTAGAAAACATTTCATTAAAACTTTTTTCAAACATTTCTCAAGTAAAAAACGATTCAGTCCTCACTTAAAACTGTATTTAAATAACTGGACTGGCTCTATAATGGTACTTAACTCCAATAAACAACATAGAACATGAACACTCATTAACAAACTTTATTACATTATTGGCAAGTTATTATGTTATTGGCTTTATTATAATTAAAATGGCCAAAATTATTACATTATTGGTTGCTACAGACCTAAATGTGTATTAATCCGCAGCTTCAGATAGTCCCCAATAAATCTGCTATTAACTCCTGTTTGATTAATGTTTGCTAATAAATGCAGCTGTTCTGGAAAATTATTTTGAAATTTTTTGAAACAAGATTTTTATGACAGACTTATCCTTTAAGGGACACATCACTTTTTAGTAACATTACAAGCCCTATTACAAATAAAAAAAACATGCCAGAACAGATAAAACCTGTAACTGGAGGGTTTTAAACACAAATGAAGAAGCAGGTTAGTAAAGAATGGAATCTTTCAAAGCCATCAACCAAATGCAGCTTGACTTTTCTATTGTTGCCCCAAAATAACTTAATTAAATCCACAATACTGATGTGGAGCCCGTGTGCTAAAAAGGAGTACATTGAGTGGGTGAAGGGCCGAGGTGATAGGAGGGCGACTCAGTGTACGTACATGTTGTCGGTTATTTTGTTTACTTTGTTTCCCTGTGTGCTCCGCGTGTCGCTGCTCTCTGTTAGCGGCTGATTTCCGCCGCCGATCTCCCTCCCACACTCCTGGGTTCACCATGCATCCGGAATCTTAATTCCCCGCTCGTTGCCCCAGCTTATTCTACCATGATGATAGCAGCAAGCGCCCTTTACTTCTGTTCACGCTCTCTTGCACATTTTTCACCAAGCTGTTTTTGTGTGTGTGCATGTCTATGTGCGATTTTTGGGTTTCAGAACCATTTGATTTCTTCACCCTCAGAGTTGCTGTGAGGCAGATTAAAAGGGGGGGCTGTCTTTCCATGCAGGC
>OMNN01004836.1:6605-25635 GCA_900302755.1 Chromis chromis
GGGTTACTCAATTTCTGGCATATGTTGCATAAACAGGCATTGAAACACAAATGGGTGATGTCGGTTGTGTGAAATCAATCCAGTGTTCTGACCCATTTGGCTGCAGCAGTAATGGCTGGGGTGCAGTTCAGGGTCTGGGAGAGCAGCCAGGATCTCCAGACCGGCCAAAAAACACACCCGCTGTGTGTGTCTGTGTGCGAGAGGGGAAGAATAAGAGCGTGCAGGAGTGTGCACACATTAAACATAAATGTCCTTTCTAAAGCACCTCGTCCAGTGCTGTGGGTCTTTCAGAGGAAATTTAAGACACAACAGAGAGAGCTAAACAGGAGGGTTAGTGAGAGACGAGGTATGCCAAGGACAAGTGTTGGTGTGTAGCTCTGTGTGTGTTTTTGTAGCCTTTAAATCTTTTTTTTTTTTTTACCTTGTTAACAGGTTTTTTTTATATACTAGAAAATATATCATGAGTGAAATAAGCAGTTGGTGCCATGGCTGAGCATCTGCATCTTGAAGCTGCAGCATCTCCAAAACACACATTGAGATTTTTGTTTGAATAACTGCAACATTAAAACTTGTCATTATGTAGCATAGAGTAGTTTTACAGTGTTTACAGAGTTGTAGGTGAGCTAGTGTGCTCGAGTGCATGGACAGAGAGGTGAGGACTTCATAGATCTACAGGGTAGAGTAGATTTACGCCAGTTTCAGACAGGAATTGATTATTTTCATAGACAAAACATCTATAGATGTACCTTTAATACGTTTTTTAGGGGTTTAATGACTTTAAGTTTGGATTTTAAGATGAAGCTAATGATAGAAGGTGAGATAGTTAAATGGTTGAATATCTTCAGTATGTAGAGCTCCCATTTTTTACTCACAACTGTGGGCACTTTAAAAAAAGGTTGTACATGTTGATTCTAGGTCGTTCCAACTTCCGTAAAATACATAATCAAATAAATTCAACTTTAGTTTTTTCCTTTTTCATGATTCATGGCAATGTAACTGTGTCCTACAGACAGAAGACATTTCTGAATTCTCTCTCCTTCGTCATGGTTGTTCTGTTTCCATAGAGCTGCAGGACTTTAGATTGCAGTGAAAAATTAACCACAGTGAAGAAAAATGAGACAGACATGAAAAACGCCCTGAAACTGCTTAGCGTTCTCCACTTTGTCTACTTTTATTACTTTGGAGCAGAGGACTTAAAACCTCGTCTTTTCAGTGGATTTTGTAAGTCTGGATGAATTACAAAGTTTAATGTGACGGTAACGTCATAATTATTATTTAAAAATTACTGCATTCTCTCACATTTTACTCAGAGACTTAAATTTTCATTCGCATATGTCTGATGATTTGTGAAACTCACTGATCTGTTGATCTGCTTATCTCTACATCAGCCTGTTTTATAACTTTATTTTTTCCAGTCTGTTTTAAGCTCGTAACATAGAAACCGCACACTGCTCCGTGGGTGTGTTTGGTTATGCAGCGAGTCATCCTCATAGGTGACGGTTAACCTTGATTCTCACAATTAGTCCTTTGTTGAAGCACATGAAGTTCACCTGAAAGAAATGAGATCAGGACTTATCTGACTGACACACACAGCAGCAGATAAATGCATTTCTCTTTATAAACAGCTTAGTGCCTGCAACATTGCAGAGGTCACCAGAGGTCACAGTCCTTCGACCTTCCTTATCAGTGAAAACCAGCACACACACATTCACACGCCGCCTTGAAATCCTTCACCGGTGAGAATCTTGAGGACATTTTTGGTTCATTTTTGAAAAGTAGCTTAACAGGTAACTTTTTCTTTTGTGTGTCTGTGTTGCCGTGTTTCTTTTCTGCTAAAGAGTTTCTAAAAAATAAAAAAAATTAATAACTTCTCCTTGAACTGGAGGAATCTAACTATTCAGGGTGGTGTGGAAAATGAAAGAAAATCCAAACAAGCATTATATCAGTCAAGATAAGCAATTATTAGGAAGTCTGGGCCCCTATTAGAGTTCAAAGAATACCCATGAAAAGCTAAACTCCTTCAAAAACTAAGAGAACACTGGAACTTCAGCCCCTGCTGCTCCTCAGTTGGGAGTTTATGACTTGTGATATTTTACACTGCAGTCATTCTGAGGAAATTGTAGTTGTTTTTTTTTTTCCATCAAACGCTAAATCATGAAGCTATAAATGTTACCATCACAAACATGTGAACTACAAACTTTACAATAAATCGCCACTGTGTTTGGTAAAATAATGCAGTGAGAGCATTTTAAAACACATCTGAAATCCACAAAATTAAGTCTTCTGACAATACTGAAACATGACTTGGTCAAAGAAAATCAGTCCTCCATCGTTCCCCCAAGATTATGGTCCTTATGCAAGACAGTTTGAACATTACATAGTGTTTATGAGTATATCGTTTTTAGAATACTAATATTTTTGCTGCACATTTTATTTAATTGCAGGTTTTTCCATTTTTTCCATGGCTGGATCATGACATTATTTCCATATAATGTATAATCCCACTGTTCTTTGCTTTAATTTTTAACCTAATTCACACTGCAAATTTTGGTACACAGAGCTTCCCACTTAAATAATCCACAGAGAAAAAAACTGTATTAAAAAACTCTTCTTTCAAGAGCATAATAACTAATCTTTGGTTGTTATAAGTAAATTGTTTTCTGCCATGAATAATTCAAACAATCAGCAGAATAATTATTTCATTAAAATGGTTAATTTGTCCTCGTCTGCCAATTCAGACCATATTTTTCCACTCTTTTCTCTCAGCTTCCATCAATTAAATCCACATAATGAAGTACAGTGTTTATGTGGTGATGTATGGAGGAAATCCTGTTATGGTGGAATAAGGCTGTTACGGAGGGACTGAACGTGGTCAGAGGATTCTCCACACTTGTTTCGTAGTTTGTAGTAATATCTGGGCAGATTTTTCCCTGAACTGCTCTAAGGATTAAGTGTGTTTGAACCGCTGGGGCCAAAGATGAAACGCCTGAAAAAAGACTAGTTATGTGAGTTGGGGATTGGTTGTGTGAAGAGGAATCAGTGCTGAACTATAGGGTTAGTAGTGTTGAGCAGTGAGGGGGAGGGTGTCTTGCTACCAGACAGGGATTAATGACGGGGTATCGCTGGGTGTCGAGCCGCCCTCAGACCTTCTGGGAGTTCCCTCGGGTTGATAGGTTGGTTTCCCTGGAGGTTATATGTTCCTGACCTCTGAAAACCCTTCAATCTCAGGGCAGAAGGTCCTTCTTCCAAGGAGACTCACAGGCCTGTCAGCTATAGACGTTCTATCAAAGCGTTCAACTCCGCTTTCCATCATTTCTGAATTATTGAAAGAGAATTTCTTGGGTCAAAAGATGAGCTCAAACCAGCATTTTATTATTCAAAATATTGAAATGTACACCTAACTGTGGAGTTTTTACAGTTGGTTTACCAAAGCAGTGAAGATTTGAAGAGGTCAACAGGTGATTAATCTGTGTAATCCCAGCAGCTGAAAGGTACAGTGACCTTTGACTTTTAACATGACCTATGAGAACCCAACACTCTCATTCAATCTCCATCTGAACATGTGGTTACCACTGTGCTCTGCCTCAGTCCATTGCTTCACTGGTTTAACCCATTAAGATGTAAAAGAAAATAGATTTGCTTTCATGCGTTGTGTTGACCTCACTTACTGCTATGAATGTAATCACTCTGACCTCTGGCAGAATTCTTTTTCTACGGCACCAAAGCAATAAAGCAGTCGGTCTTTTCTGTCCTGTCTTTTAGAATTCCAACCTGCTCACACTTTTCTTTCATGCAGACCTCTTACAACTGCATTTACAGTATAGCAGAAGTGAGTAGCTGAGCAGTGCACTTATATAAACTTAAAAAGAAACACACATTACAGGCCCCACAGTTGGAGATCAATGCAATAGAAGTCAGTGCTTATTTTTCGATTCTTCTTCTCTTTCTGCATCTATAAATACCATCTCCCCGATGGTGTTTGCATCACACTCCCACCTCTGTGCTTCACTGTTGGGACTGTGCATTCACTGTGGTCGTCCTGGTCAGGTTCACACCAAACATGTTGAACCCCATCTGATCCAAACTAATTTATGTCGTTCTCATCTGACTAAAGAATGAGCTCCCAATATTCATCAGGCATTCTGGTCTTTAGCAAAGTTTGTCTTGGAGTTTTGTGGCATTGAACAAGTAAGGATTTGGACGGTGGAGATACTAACCCATCTGTTTTTTAAAGCTAGATTGTGCAGGCGGCTGACTGTTGTTGTTATTCCTGCCTTGCAGAGCCATGATGCAGACAATAGCTGTGTTTATGCAATTAGACTAATTGATTAGATGTTCCTAATTTTGTTTCTGTCATCACAGAATTTCTAACTAGTGTGTCGCAAGTGTTTTCACTTTGGAATCACTCAGTTTCTACTTTGGGGCCTGTATTGTAAATACAGTCTTTCTAAAGTATTTGTTTTGGAATTTTTCATTAGATTTATACTGTTCAGGACTACCACAGTGAATGCATAGTCCTGACAGTGAAGCACAGCGATGGGAGGTGTGATGATATGGAGCTGTATGAGTGCAACAGCCAGCGTTTTGTTAGTTTGTTAATTTATATAAGAGCAAATACTAAACTGTTCGACTTAGAAATAATGCAGTTATTGAGAGGTGATACAGTTTTGCATCATTTCACATTTGAGTGATATTTTCACAAGGGTGAACTCACTGTTTACACGTTTTGTTTAATACTGTCTTGATTGACACATTAATTACATAATTGAAAGTGCTTTTGCCAGAATATTTGGGGAATTTTATTCTGAAATTGTCAATGGAGTTGGTTGGTTACTTGACTTTTCAGCACATTATTAGTGAATTAGAGAGCTTTTGGTCACTTCACACAGAGCACAGAGATAAAATGCATACATAGTTTTCACAACACCATTGGTTCAGACCTTGTATCTGACACTACAATAAATAATAAGTCTGTGCCTGCGAGACGAGGCCCTGGGAAAGTAATAATAAGCACCTTTTTCAGTCTCAGCTTTCAGTCAAATTGATTGCTCTGCCTTCCTGGTATTATGGGCACCTTTATGTGGTAGAAGTGTGTTGCAATGTGCCGCCAGAGTGACGCTGTGGCTGCTGATACAACGTGTTGATGATAAACTTTGTGTCTCTTAAGTGCAGCAACTGTTTCTTGCCAAACAAATGGCTCCAAGACAGTTGTGTTTGTGTCCCGTCTGAGTTAGTCATCGCTATTAGTCACGAGGACTGACAGCGTTATATCAAACCTCTCTGGGTTACAGCAGGACACATGCATCAGTAGCGTGACTGCACAAAGTGTGTGTGCAGACTGTGTCTATTTGTTGTTGAAGATACCTTTATTAGTTTACACTCACGCACTCACTCACTTCAGGGTTTAAGGTATCGGCCAGAGCTAATGTTTCACTGGAACAGACGGAGGGAGGGGTGGCGGTTCCCTGAAGGCTTTGGAAAGAAACAAAACACAGAAAAACAGATCAGACGCTTGTGGAGGGAAAAAAAGAAAGAGGGAAAGAAGGGAGGCGGGAAGAGAGCAACGTGCGAGACAGGATTGCCGCGATAACCTGCCACACTGGCGGCACTTGTCAACATTTCAACCCTCCTCTCTCCTCTCCTTTCCCTCCAGCTGATGATTCAGCAAGTAAAGTAAATGAAGCGTTGTGTTTCTGTGTGTGTTTTGACTCTCAGTCATTGATTTAAAACTCCTCTTTAACCACAGTGAAAGCACGTACAGCAAACAGCCTGTTTCAGTTCTCACACACTCACCAGTCGGCAGCTCCAAGATTTCACGTCCATATTTTCCACAAGTGCTGTTCAGACTTTTAACTCATGAGCATCTGCGCTTAGGCTTAAGTCTGATCCAGTAAAAGTAAGTGATTAAACAGAAGTAACAGAGAAGCTTCCTGCAATTCCTAAACATTATGTTGCACTTTTTCATTCTCAGTTTGTCTCCCAACTCTATAACTCTATAAATATAATTTATACAGTTTATAGATTGCAGGAGAAACATTTATAAACATGCGTAAACCTTTACGTTCTCTGCAGGGCTGAATAATTGTGATTGCGACTATCTGCTTGTCAACTTGTTTATGCTGTTTGTTTATGTTGCCTGTTGGTTTGTGTGTGAAGCCATTTAATCCAGGAAGCAGTGAAGAAGGGAGGGAGGTAGCTTCCTGCCTACATACCTGCCAGTGTGTGTCAGCAAGTCTAGTGCTGTGAATCGTCTCCATTTAAACAACAGGAGACAAGCAGAGACGACTCATTAACTTCACAACAAGCTGAAACTGAGGTGTGCGTTTGTGTGTGTGTGAGAGAAGCAGCTTGTGGATAATGACTCTTGGCAATTCCTAACACATCGTCGTCTTATTGACACTTCCTCTGGATTAAACCTCACTTCCTTCCCATAAACCACACACAAAAGATACATACGGCTTCACTATAATTACAAGAGTTAAGTTTTCCTTTATTAAGTTGTGTTCAGTTCTTATTAGGCCTGTCAGACCGTATCAACCATCCTTCCTGCCTTGTAAAAAAAAGAAATAGAGCGCTCATACAAATGCAGGAGTTTGGTGTATGTGCATGAAACTGACGTAGTGTTGACACTTATGTAAGAGTGTGTGAGTTTCTTCAAAACATGTCGGAGCAGCAATGAAACTTTAAGCCTCCCAGTGGTTACAGAGAGCAGGTGGCAAAACAACCTAAAACCATATAAACACACCCTGAAGGATAAATTAGAACACGGTGCTCTTTTCTCCAACTGAACTGCATCAGTTTAAAACTGTACTGCATCAGTTTAAAACATAAAGTTACTCACTCTTGTCTTCAGAAGCAATCTGTCAATATTGTCCCAAGTGACTGTAGTTTATCATTGTCATTTTTATCAATGAAACACTTTCATGTGGGTTTCAGTCATTAGCCTCAAGGTTATCTGTGTTCCTGAAGGACTGAGGTTGTGTTTGAGTTGCCACAGGAACCTCAGTTGTTACACATTTTCTGTATTTGCTTATAGGAATGTGGTGATATTTGTTGTACAAGTTGTATTTGGAGACCTGCATGGGAAAGTACATCGACTGGTTTCCCACCTAAAAAAAATATGTCAAACTGAAACTGTGGAGGATCACATTGACATGAAGAAAGAGGCTGTTTCTTCATCTTCCTTGTTTTATTATTTTTATGCATCATTTATTCAATTTGGCTTCATAAAACATACAGAAAACATATCTTGTCACATCTAAAAAGCAGCCAGAGTTGACTTTAGGTTTGCTTAAATGGCCAATAGGATGTTTAGGAACTGGATCCACTCACATAAAGACAAACAGGAAGACTAGACTTAAAACCAGTTCTTAAGACATACAAATTAATTTATAGTGGAGCCAAACAGACATTGTAAAAGAAGTGGAGATTGTATTGTTTAAAAACACCAAAAACAGTAAGCAAGTAAGTAAGATTCCCAAGTTCCCTATCACCTCCACAGCTAGCCAGTCACAGCGTAAAGTGTCTGAACTTCTTGTCAGATGGTCAGATAGCTTTACAAAGCCTCTCCCCACACACCTTTCTGACATTGGATTAGGAGGTTCTGAGTGTATTTCTGTAACCTTCCGAAACTGACAATCTGACGTTCACACCTGCTTCACACTTGTCCACCTGTGAGGAAAGGGGTCAGGAACTGTACGTCTCTCTCTATCTCACTTTTTACATTTCTTACACAATTTTTCATGGTACTGTGATGTCTTGCTGCAGAGACTGTTGGAAATTGTGCACCGTTGTCCCCATATGTAAATGATATCACGTCTCCCTCTGATGGTTTTCAATCTGCATTAAAGTACAGCCGTTCAGATCAGGTGTAAACACTTTAGATTTCCCATCACAGCCAGTTGTGACACCCCATAAACCAGCCCTTCGAATGCTGCCACCCACATCTTCACGGACATGCATGACCGGCAGTAAGGCAGCGTGGCAGAACAGTGTGAACATGTAAACAAGCTCTCTAAAAGATAATGGAAGCAAAGGCAGCAAAGTGTTAACTTTCCATGAGCCTGGACTCTCCCAGTGAACACACACGCACTCTCATAATGTCAACTGATACTGGGGCAGCGCAGCACAGTCATATTTCACCGTCTGACTCAGCTTTCAGTCTCTCTGTCTCTGTCGTATCACATTTCTCTGCCTCAGTGTTTGAGTCATGCTGCCTCTGAGAGCTTATTTTCAACCACGCAGTTTCACTCGCAGTTGATGGACTGTAATCTGTTTGTGTGAGAGTAGATGTGAGTGAGTGTTGTTTTTAACTTAACTATTGTGCAACAGTTATTCCAGCCTCAGGTGGATTAACTCTTCTGTGTTTGTGATTCTAAATTCCTGCACACTGAGCGACATTTGCCACCAAAAAACACTAGTAAGCTTGAAGGTTAAGTAAGGTTTAGCATGGGCATTCCAACTAGAGGAACACTTGTAACTTAATGCATTTAAGTTGTATGTTTTTGTGTATAGCGAAGATTTTTTAGCTCTTATGTATCTTCCAACCACTTGCTCCTCTGTTTACTGTTTTTGAGGCCATGCTGCATTTATTTTATTGATCCAGGATGTTTGATTTTCCTCTCAGTCTCTCTGTGGAAACACTGCCTGCATTTCACCTGAAAACTATGTCATGGAGAATCAGTTGTGCTGTGGAGCTCTTTTTTGTTTTGTTTTTACAGGTTCTGGAGCAAATGCTTGATTTTTGGAGAATTTTTACAGGAAGCATGTAGAGAAAGAAGTGATTTTGATAAAATATCACTATTTTAAGCTTAGATTTGGTTAATTTCCCTGATGAAGCAGCATTTCACTTGTGATATGCTCAAGGATTGTTCCAAGGTACATCATGATTCTTTCTGCTTTGACAGGTTCTGGCTAATTAATGGCAAATTCAAACCTGCTCACAGGTTTTGGGTTTTGCTGAGTGTTAATAGCAGGAACTCAGATGGAACATTTCAGACAGAGGAGCTGCACCAATGTACAGTATGAGACATTAAAGCATGTTAACATATTCTAGTAGACCCCCTAAATAGAAATATATACCTGTAAATGTGCAGCATGTGGACTCTTTAAGAAACTGCAGTTAAAGAGAACTGTAGGTGTCAAGACAAAGACACCTGAAATACCAAGAAACCTTCACATCTGCTCAACATACAAGATGCAAAATGAGGCTGGTGATGCACCATTTAAAAAAAGTGAATGTAGTGTATGCATACTTGCTGTCTATGTATGCTCGCATATACTCTTCCAAGGACAGGTATACAGGTACTACATAGGAATGATACACTGATGATGGATGGCCTTTAAACTTTATATTTTCTCAATATTTCCTTGTTACTTAATACTTTCTGAGATTTTTTTAAATCATTTTGTCTGATTTTGTTGTGCTTAGTAAATGATTTAGAGAAATTGTACGGCAGATTTATTCCCCTTATGATTAAGCTTGTGGTGAAGTGAATGGCATTGTATCTGTTTGTTAGATTATCATGTAAGCTTTTAATTCATTGCCCTGTTGACTTACTGAAGAAATCACATGTCAAACAGGCACTAATTGATTATATCTGACAGGTTCTTCCTCACTCTCAAGAAAAAACTCCACATGATCTCAGCTTAATGACTCTTAAAATTATCAGTTAGTTCAAAAATGATCACAACCAACTGCTCCATCAGTCAAAGGTTATTTCTGGATAATACACTGTTGTGTTCTGTTACTACAGCTCTTAAAGTGAGAGATATCACCAGATAACGCTATTTTTTGGCATTAAACTGAGTCGGCTTAACTGAGACTACCCATAACTGACTTGCTAGACGGCTCACATGCAAACAAACTGAAGGCCAATTCATGCTTTATGTGCAAGGAAAAGAAATGAAGTACAAAACTAACACTTCTCTTTGTTATTTTTCATTTAAAACAGTTTTAATATAAGTCGTCGTTGCTGAACTTTGGAGTTGCTTTAATTATCTCTACATGCAAATTCTAAACTCTGCAGAAATCGCTGCTATATCGTGTAAAAAACACAGCCAACCTTTCAGAAACAACAATGGGATCCCTGTGTGCATCCACTTATAGCTTACAAAATCCCCATCGGTCTGCACACAAAGAGGCAGAAACCATGAACTGGCCTTAAACTTTCCTGTCATCTGGAGGAGAAGCTTCAGCGCCGGAGCCCAAAGCTTCTCCTCTTCTGTTGCACGTAAACTGCTCTGAACGCAGCGGCAAACACAAAACATTTTAAATACGTCTAAATGTAAACCTAACAGTTCTGCTTAATGCATTTTCATAGAGTTAGTTGCTGCTTTTAATTACTGATCTTTCAACATATTGGAATGTCCACTCATGTCTCTCTCTGTACATAAGGACAGGATGTGTGCGGTTGCTTGCTTTAGCAATTTATGTCATTAATAACATTTCTGACTGGCTGTGGGTCAGCTGCTCGATACAGAGAGCACAAAAGCCCACACTTAAGGCCTCGTCCACCATTCATTTGATTCAGATAAGGCTTTTATGTCCAGCATTTATCCGGGGCCTTGATGTTATCCATATCTGCGTGGGTCGGGTCAGCACAGCGGGATGGAAGGATGAATCACATAATACTGGTATGCCAATGAAGGTTGGGTTAAATTGAAATAAAGTGCAAAGGGACAGTCCATTTAACGGCTGGCTAGACAGTCACGAGTGTCGAGCCTTTGCACCGCTGCCCTCCTTAAGCCTTCATACGTGTGTGTGCAGGTATCAGTGTGTATGAAGTGTAAGTGTGTGTGTGTGTGTGTGGATGGATGGATTTGCGGTGTCTGTGCGCTCTTATTACTCCTCCCTAAGACTAATGGAATGTGTATGTGTGTGTTCTCATTACCCTTCTCCAAGGCTAATGAAGTATGTGTGTGCCAGCATGTGTAAGTGTGTGTGTTAAATTGAACTGCAGTTCTGCTCTGCTGTGTCCAGGCTGTTTCATTAAATGATAAAGTTTACTGATGACTCCGGTGGGATCATTATTTACTTGGCTCTCCGTTCATTCCACAGCAGCCACCTCGATCTTTACAAATGACCTGCTACACAGAGAGACAGAGGTTATTTTGCACTGCAGGTTTAAAGACAAATGACTCTGGGTTCACTTAATAGACCACCAGCATCTCCAACGTGTTTACACACCCCATTTGCACACCCATTTGCACTTTTATCCAATATCTGATGTTTATCTCGTTTTTAGAGTTTGCCTAAATAAACACAGTTAAAAGAAATTAAATGATAACACTTTCTTTTGTCTTTTTCCCCCCCAAATTTTCAAAACGGAATTCAATCTAGTAAATAGATCGTCATAAATGATGATTATGAGAGGAAGATGGCAAAGTATGATGGAGTGAAACAGACACTGTCACAGCTCTGGGAACTTATTATGTACTTTACACTTGAGTATAAGTGAAAAAAGTCATTCCACACAGGTAGACTGAGAGACGGCAGAGATTTGAGGAGAGAATGAGCAAAAGATGGAGGTTGAGAAAGTCTCTCTGACACTTTGACAGCTGTCTCAGGCCAACTGAAGCCATCACCTGCCTCCATCTGTCTTTTAACCGATCCGTCTGTCACCTCTCTGCTCTCAAACAGCTTCTCTTCAACCTCTTTGGCATCGCTGTCTCTGAATTACTTCACGGCAAATTGCAAGAATGCACCTGCCAACTTGGCTCCCATACAGAGTGAAATCATTTCTATTGTCTAGCCGAGCTGCAGTGGTCGAGATATTACCTCTGTTTTGATGTAATCAGGTTTTCAGGTCATGTTAGCTGTCAGTTATGCATCTAAAGTCATTGGAGTTTATATAAGAGCCATAGTGAGAACAAATGTTTGCTTGTACAACTTTAATCGTACTCAAATCCTCCTGTCATCTAGTTATCCACCTCTGCTGGTACTGACAGTCTCCTCCTTCATCCTTTAAGGTGGCACCGGCTGAGGAAAGTGACTGATAACTAACCTGACCTCTTTCTCTCTCTCCTTCTTGTAAATTGAGCTGCTACATGACAGTGCCATTATCTCCAGCTGCCAGAACTAAATCAAACACTTAAGTGTCTGAGTGATTGCTCACACTCCTCACAAGTGTCCTTATTCTTCACCCTTCTTCAGGTCCCGTCTGTCTCTAGGAATCATTTTCTGATATATATATGATCCAGTGTACTTGAGATGCTTTTTTTATTTGGTTGGTAAGAAAGTAAATGAAAGGCATATGCAAAACAATCTCGCAAAAACAAAATAAAAAAGTTCTCGCACTGAAGAGAAAAACAGGCAACACAAACACTAATCAAGAACTGAGGATTGACTTTGAACACAATGCAAATGTTCATTGAACTTCCCTGACAGCTCTCCATGAAATGTACTTCAGCAATGATTCAGAGTAAAGACATGTGACGCAGCTTCCTGATGGTTTGATTACATCTTCAAAAGCAGTTTAATCTCAGTAAATGACTGCAATCGAATACGACCTTTAAAGCCCTGCTGGCGGAGATATTGTATGTTGAAGAGGGATTCGATGAGGTGAATGAGTCCACTTCATGACAGACTTATTTTAAGAACAGTTCAGACTCTTAAGAGTCAAGTTCATTTTGCAGGGATGTATGGATGATTTCTGACTTTAAAAGGAAACTTCATCTTCAAGTATTTCTAACGTTGTTTCAGGCCTTGATTAAAAGATTATAATATATGCTGGTGAACTGCACTAAAGTGACACATACTTAATGTCGGGGTCCCCGTCTGGTGATGCCCGATCCATGCCAGTCACCCTTCTACTTGCTTTACTTATGCTCACAATAAAATTATTAACCGTGTAACCTTGATAAATAGGCTAAAGTGGTTAAATTCAAATTAAACCTTTTTCCTTTTGGTTTTATTAAAAAGAGTCAATTAAAATGTTCAAAAATTAGCAATATCGGCTGAAACAAATGAACTTTATCGCAATGAATTTTTCTGTGATATCGACCAGCCCTGTGTCATAGAATAGAATCTTTATTGTCATTGCACAGTGTACAACAAAATTAAGCAGCAATCTTGTGCATTTACACAATGAGACATTTTCAAAAGTACAATAAGAAATGTGCAAATATAAAATATAAACATCTAATGGAAAAAAATAGTATGTGTAAGTGTGTGGGATAGATTATTATTTTAAAGATAGATTATTAAGCTATAATAACAAGCTTTTTTTAAGCTATAAAAACAGTATCTGATGTTGCACTTCTGAATAATGCACATTGTTTAAGTAGTGCAAAAATGACATATAAGGTGCAAACACATGTAGTTTCAATAAATAAATTCAAGGTGCATAGTGATCTAATAACACCAGACAGCGTTTTGAAGAAATGTAGTGAAACCAATGTAGAAAAAAAAAAAAAAAAAAAAAAAAAAGTGGCATATTAAACTTTGGATGTTCAGTTTTAAAGGTTTGGTGGAAAATACAACATCAGAGGTGCATTTTAAAGCCTATTGCAGTGAACAGATGGCTCTTCTAAGTGCTTGAGTTGATTATGTCAGACTTGAATGTAATTTTCACACATTATTCCATACTTCAATCCTTGCAGAATTAGTTTTCTGCTCTCTCTCTCTCTCTCTCTCTCTCTCTCTCTCTCTCTCTCTCCTTTACACACTATTACGCTTCATAGTAAAGCTGTCAAATTCGATGTTAATATGATTTTATTTAGGGCTTCCTCAAGACAACAGCTTTCCAAACTTTGACAACAAATCTCCCTAAAGCACATCTCTTTGCAGCTCTCCCTCTGCTCTCCTTCTCTTCACCGTCTGACTCCTACGCTGCAGCAGCCCCAGTGTGCCACACATTATCATTTCAGAGAACACACACACACTGCGGCACGGTGTCTTTCCAACACATGAATAGATAAATATTTACCTTTCCAGATTGTCTTTCTTCCGCTCTCATCCTTCCATCCTCTCTACACCTCCACGCCACGCTCGTTTTTTCTTCCCTTGTTGTCATTTTTCAGGGTTCTTCTGTCCCAGTGGCCTCGCCTTCATCTTATCACGGGGGCCGACTCACAGGCATCTGTTGTGCAAACACACTTGCGTACACATGCACGTATTTTGAATATATGATGAAGGGGCTGCGCCGCGTGCGTTCAGAAACTCATACACTCTTGTATGGATGTGCGACGGCCTCAGCAAACAAAGAGTTGATAATAACAACACAGACAATGGTGTGTTTTATGAAGCTTAATTCAGCACATTGAGGCAGATGGGGACTGACTGTGTGCTTATCTGGAGTTTTAATTAAAAGAATTTAGTCTTCTATGAACACACTCTCCCTGTGTAAATCCTAACTCGTCCCAATAGCACTCTGCGGCTAATGGAGGCTACTGTCTTCGGGGATGTGGTCTTTTTGCCTCTTTTCGCCTCCGTGGAGCAGCAGGAGAAAAGACAAACTACACACACAAACACAGAGCTGTTTTCCTGCAGCATTACGTCTTTTGATTTAGGGTTTTACTGCTTTTTATTCCGGAGCAGCTGCTGGAATCTCAGCATTAGTCATGAGGTTAGCGGCTGACTGCTAGGTGCTGAGAAAAATCGGTCCTCCTCCGTCCTTTTCTCTTTAGATGTGTCCATAATATATTCAGGAGGTATTAGTTTACTTTCCATTACAGCAGATCATTCATAGTCTCAGACATTGTCAAATAGAGATCTAATTAAATGTAGCTCCTGTAAACATACATTTAGGCTGCGTTTAATGATGACATTTGGAGGCAATAAGGGCGATGGACACTGGAGAATCTATGCTCTTTATTTAAATCTGGTATAAAATATAGAGCCTCATTTTTACCTGCAGTCTCCATCACATAGTGTCTTTTTTCTTAATTTGCTGAACTGTGATCCCCTTTTTTTTAAATCTTCTCACAGTATTTTTTCTGCTTTGTCTCTGCCTCTTCTGCTGTCTTTAGCTTTTTTGCATAATACAGTTTGTACTGTACCAGCACTTCTTTTCTTTTCTGTTTTGTGGCAAATCTTTCCCTAATCAATACTCAACATTAACTCTTTCTCTGTGCCTGACCGTAGCTGATAATGTCTCATTTGATAGATCATGTCTGTTTATCTGCTTTCCACACACCAAAGAGACTCATCTTACTCTGTGTTTTTAGTTAGTCTGCATCCAGATCTCTCCATTTATTAGTCAGATCAGTCATTTATCTTTCAAAAGCATGTGTAATATTGGACATAACACACATAACGTTAGTCTGCCCTGTTTAAATTAAGCAGGAATTTGCAGCAACAGTTGCAGCCAAAACTACATTTGAGCTCAATTTAACACCGGACAGGAGCAGTGAATGTGTTTTACAGGTGTTTTGAATAGAAATGTGGCATAAAACTGAAAACAATCTAACCTCCCTTTTGTTAAAATTATGCCCAGCACTTTGTGACAAAAGTTCATTCCAGGTTAGACAAACAAACCTGTTTTTCAGTTTTGAAGTTGTAAAAATATCCCTCTTAAAAAAAACAAAAAAAAACGCTTTAATTGAAAGCACACTGAGCCGAAATGTAATCTGTCGTCTTTCCTGATTTTTCTCCCTCTGTTTCTCTCACACTCAGTTTTTTTTTTAAAGGTGAGCAATAACAAGATACAGTTCTCCTCTCTCATTTTAACAAGGAGAGTATCTGTGTGCTTCTTGTTCATTAGTATCACACATCACACCTCTATCACCCTCAGATCTGGGAGAGGCAGAGGTGTCAAAATGACAGTGTGTGTGCGCGCATGTTTTTTTTTTTGTTTTTTTTTAGCCTCTCAACCTCCACCTTAGGAAAATCCACAAAAGCCAATTCACACTAGTCTCTCTCTCTTTCTGCTCTTTCTCTCAATGTTCTATCTCCTTGTGTTATTTTGCACCCTTGGCCTGAATTTTAAATTTTCTCCCAGCAACGGTGTCAATTTTTTTAGTGCTGCTACCAGAATGAAAAGGGACACAGTGGCCGTCTGCCTCCTCGGCACCACCAAAGAGCCACAGCAAATTAGATCTACAAGCCCTGTGGAGATGCAGGAGGCTGCTGTTTATTGAGGCCAGAAGAAAAAAAAAATGCTTGTTTGTTCATATTGCTAATTTTATTTACATTCCCTCCCACTGCCATTAATAAAACAGCTCGAAGGGAGTATATTATGCAAGAGCTTTAAATAGCAGTAAGTAATGTGAGTTCATTCAGACTTTTTTTTTTTTAATCCATGTGAGAGGAGAGCAGTTTTTTGTCATTAGATGTCATGTACTACACTAAATTTCTCTAACATGGCCTCTGGACTGAACCTGCACGCCTACAAGTTTAGTACTGATGACCCCAATGTGGGTTCAGGTTCAAAACATGAACTATATCCTCGATTTTCAAGACACTTAACTTGATTAATTATTGCAGGCTAGAGTCTATAGACAGCAAATCCTCCTCTGTTTATCTACTAAGAGGAAGAATTAAACCATGTATTTTCTGTTAAATACTCAGGAGGAGATAGCTTGAGGGGATCCAAAAAGTTAATTTTAATGACAAATAGAGAATTATTCATTTATTCAACCATTTGACCATCCCATGCACATTTTACTTTTAATTTATGTACTTTTACTTTTCCATAGGGTCGGTGTCAGGCAGATCTGAGAGGTCAAGGATGCCTGTGCCTGCAGGCCATTGGTTAATATTAATGACCATCAGCCAATTGGATCTCATCAATAGGTCAGAGGTTATCATGGGGTTGCAGATGCAGGAAGTTAATGTAATTAAAGATGCATCATGTTGTCGATTGCAGGGAAAATGTCTTTTCCACTCTTTTCTTAATATCTTTGTTGAGTTGTCTCGCTCTGTTGTGGGTCTCGGATGTGTTTATTTCTCGTCTTAATGTTGAAGTTTTCACAGATTATAAACAGGAGATAGTCTTCTTCACATCTTTGCTTTTTAGTTCATCGCAGTCTTTGTTTTGTGCAACATTCTTATCGATAAGAACAATGAGGAATGGGGGAGAAAAAGTAGGAGAAGAATAAAGATAAAATGACTAAAGTGAATAGACTGAAGCCCAAATGACTTGTCTGGTACTAATAGCTTCCTTCCTTCTTGTAGCAGACTGCTGACCACATAGCCCATTACATTAAGAGGCTCCCTGTTCAACTGCATCGAGAGCTTTGATAGAGAGCTTGTAATCAATGACTCGGCTTGCTTAAATTGAGAATGATTTCCAATTATTTCCATATTAGCTACCATTCCTAGAAACAAACCTCTCCAGCAAATAACTAAATCCTCAAAAACAGAAAGTCCGTTTGTCAAAAATTGCCTTGCTCATATTAACAATGTTTCTTACAGAATCTTATTATTGATAATTTAGGTTTTTATGGTAATTGACAGTCACTTTAGGCACCAGAGATGATGATTAATGTCATCACTGAAACTCAGCTTGTCCAAATAGTGTTCATCTCAATGGGAATGTCAAGTCCTGTGAGGGTGGATTGTGTTCTGACAGACAGCGATGACTTCGCCTTGGAGTTCTTTTACAAGCCATCCTACGTCTGTCAATACAAACCAAATACATGGAACAAATCAATGCATTTATTCCCATACCATCGGACAGACCACGATTAAATCCAGCGAGCCACCTGGTCAATAATCAATAGCTAACGATTGGCAGCAGAGGTTGCTAATCAGGTTTTGATTGGCTGAATGAGTCCATGGGGAAATGCTTTAGCCTCCTTTAATGCTGTGGTGCCTCAGAAAGGTTTTCCAAGGTATAAATCAACAGTGGGAAATATCTGTGACTCATAAACACAAGGGCAGTTTCATATAATTGATTAGACAGTAGTTTCTGGTGACTGTTGTACTTGCCCTTTGATTTTTTTGCTTTAAATTATGGTTTGTTTTCCCCACAAGATTTATTCTGGACTATGGGATGTGAATCTTCATGTTGCTCTTTGTTGAATAATGAATAACCAAAGTGAAAATGTTTTACATTCAGTTAGTTACACAACAATACCAAGAGCCAGTGGTTTCAACAGACTGAAATGATGCTCAACTAAGTGCTGTAGATTAGATTCATAGTTCTGCTGATATTGTTCCAGAGAATTATCCACAGAAATGAAGAGTCTTTCTCAAAGACGTCTTAATACTAGTTGTGTTTTCATTGATTTTATAACCAGAAAATAAGAAAACCTTTGTCTCTCTCTTTCTCTTAGGGTCCCCGGTGTGACCATCGCTACAGACATAATCTGCGGTTTTCCTGGTGAGACTGATGAAGACTTCCAGGAGACAGTAGACTTGGTGAAATGCTACCGATTCCCGAGTCTCTTCATCAACCAGTTCTACCCCCGACCCGGTACGCCTGCTGCCAAGATGGAGCAAGTAGCTGCACATGTGGTGAGTTTGAACAAGAACGCTACTTGTAAAAAAGCAGAAAACATTGTCGTCCAGTCACAGCATACGTACATACAAGCATTTTTGGCTTCCAACTTCTGCAATTTGGGCATATTAGGTATATTATTTGGGCAAATCATTCAGAATAACTGTTGAGTGGGCCGCCATATATAGCTTGCTGAGTTAAGGTGTTACCATGTGGGCGCAGGTCGCCAGCAGCGGTCATGAGTTCGAGACCGGTTCAAGACCCTTTGCTACATGTCACTCTCCTGTATACTCCCTTTCACCTTGTCTCTCTCTCTATCAATAAAATGGGAAAAACTCCCCAAAAAATACTTATAAAAAAGAATAACTGTTGAGTTCTGACACTCTTGTTATCAAAGCTCAGTATAGAGAACATTTAGGGAGTAGCTTTCCACTCTCTGTCTGTGCTGCTGGTTAAAATGACAACTAACTAATGGTAATTGCATGAATTAGCTGAACAGGCCAAAGTGAAACTGTGTCAAGCTGGTGGAAAAAACAAATCTTCAACATATCATTGTTTGTTCTCAGAGTTTTCTCCAGTAAAACCATCATCTGATCAGTTCATGTGATTCCAGAAGTCTGAAAAACTTGATTAAAACTGTGCTCTTG
>OMNN01004836.1:33949-57320 GCA_900302755.1 Chromis chromis
CTGAGCATAAAAACATTTATATATATATTTACATTTCTATTAACAGTTTATTTTTTGAGGAGAGTTTTTCCTTTTATTGACAGAGACAGAGTGAAACTGGGGGTAGACAGAGAAGAGTGACATGCAGCAAATGGTCTTGAGTTGGACTCGAACTCACGACCGCTGCTAAGGGCCGGAGCCCATGTGGTATCGCTGTAAATCAGCGAGCTAAACGCCCCTTATTAACTGTTTCTAATGGGATTCTTCAAAAAATTGCACAAAAATACTACTGATACATCAAATAGCTGCCATGGGGGCTGAAAAAATATGCAAAATGTCAAAACCTGCAGTTCCTCCATTGGCCACTGAAAGTTGACCTCAAATGAGAGTCAGTCTCCATTGACCCCCATGTTAAAATGCTTCAAGTTTTCCTCAGAAATAAAAATGTTCACAGCCTGATGCAAAAGATGGTTTTGGTCTCTACAGGTAATTTGTCCGTTCATGATAACTGCATGACAAGTGAGTTATTCATTTAAATTGTGTTAAGACTTAAAGTTAGCTATAATTAAGGGTGTAGTCACTTTAACAGTTGGGTGCCGTCACAGGACAGCCATGAAGGGTTCGTCCATCTTTATATACAGTCTGTGTAATAATCAGTCATACTCAATTCTCAAACTATAAATGGTAGGACACCTTTACAGACTATTTCAACCTCCTCTTGCTTCACATTCGCAGATCTGCACCTCCCCACTGCAGACGTCTGCTAGTGTTTACAAATCAGTTTCACAGGGGCAACTAAGAGTGTACTTCTTGCTCAAGGGCACCTCGACAGCAGCTGTGGTGTGATAATGAGAGTATGTCTAGTTTACTTCCCTTTAGCCAGCTTTTCTACACTAGTCCGGAGATTTAAATGAGGGATGTGCACTAAAATGTGCTCCTAAAAGTTAGGAACAGGTAACTGCAGGACTATAGGTTTACAGGTAATGATTATTCATTACTGTGAAACTGAGAATGGATCCCTCTTCCTTTTGTTTTCATGTTTACTTTGAATTATCTTGCATCTGGCATGTTTTCCTTCCTTTGTCCATTTTCAGCTTACAGCGTGTACATGTGTGTTTGTGTTGGCATGTTTGTGTGCTGCAGGATTGAATAAATTCTGCTGGCTATTCATCGGGGGCTGAGAAATCCTTACCTGCAGTTACATCTGTCTTACAGTTACACACACTGAGCTGAGCATCATCGACTACAGAGTGATGGTAAAAGTGATGAAGGGATGGCAGGAGGAGAGAGAACGGTGCTGAGGAGCGATGATGAGAGCACTGCTCTCACCAGAGGTGCTTCAGGCAAAGAGAGAGAGTGAGAGGAATTGTAGAGGGACAGACTTATAAGGGGGGGATTGGTGAGAGAGTGGAGACCCAATGATTAGTGTGAGTTTTCTCCCACTGGAGGAAACACATGGAGCAAGGGGAGAGTGGGGGTAGCACTGGGGGAGACATGGAAAAGGCAAAGAAAATGAGAGAAAAGAGGATTTGGAGATTCCGGAGAGCCCTTTGGCAGAGGAAGAGAGAGGGAATCAGGTGAAAACATAAATGAGAGGATGGTACAGGGACAGGGCCAATGATTACAGGATTTTATGGATCAGAAGCGCCTTGAGTGAACAGAGAATGAGCAAGAGATGGGCGGAGACGTACCACAGGAAAGGAAAAGAAGTGAAGAGATGGAGGGAATAGAGTTTAGAGCTATGAGAGGTGAACAGGTGAAGGATAGAGACAGAATATCAGAAAAAGTCAAAACTGGACAAGGAGGAAATCGCCACCTTCAGACTCTTCTACTCTAATACCTTTATTTCACCTTCCTCCTGCATCTCTGCTGCGATTACTTTTCTTTTCCACTGCTTTGTTCAGTTTTTGTCATCTCTTTTCATTCTTTCCCTCTAAGAACATTAGCACAGCCTGTCATGTCATGCTAACTTTTGCAGCTTTCTCCATCTTTGTCCATTTGACACACATATTGTACATATTAAGAGATTTCTTCCTGTCTCTTTGCATTCAAGCATCAAGTTGCTTTTGCCTGCATCCTGAAGCTGCATATGTCTGTCCAGCTATAATGATGCCTGTGTGTGATAGCAGAGCGACTAGGTTGTCTGCTCGGTACGTACAGATCTGGCCTAAGGACACAGAATCAGCCCTGTACATACTAACAATGAAAAAGCAGAGGGAGGGAAGAGGAGGGAGAGCAGCAACGAATGCACTCTCCCTTTAGCTAGAGTAGCGTATACATATATCCTTCCCCTTTAGCCAGACGTGGCCTAATCAGCGAGCTAATTAGCGCTCGCTGTAACTGCATCAGCCTCGTGTAACTGATTGCATTAACAACTGCCACACATCAAACAGTCATGTCTCGCGCTTGTGCATCTCATTACACATTAAGGACATGCAAGGTTAGGGCCAGACTTTCACAAGGAAATAAAATGAGGATTATTTTCTGCCACAGCTGCCGAACAAATAAACAAAATCCCTCTCTATGTATTTAATGAATTACTGGAGGCGTAGTTGTTTCTTTCCTTCAGGTAAAGTAACCCGAAGAGTTAATATGAGTGAAGCCATGCTATATGTTTTTACCATATGTCATGTCTTCTTTCTTTGTAATATTAGCAGAGGAGAAACAGTGTTCTATATCATGAGTGGAAAAAAAATAAAGCAAAACAAAGGAAGGAGGACAAGAGAATTCAGAGAATGTTGGATTTTCTGAATTTCTTTTTGATGAAAAAAGAAAACGATCCTCTGCATCGTTTTGATGCAGAGGACTTTATATATTTTTTTAGGACATTCTTGTATTAACTCCTTAGTATAAAGCAAGTGTTTGATATATATATCTTAGCTTCGTAGCTGTGTGTTCAGTGGATGTTTTTTTAAACTCAACCTTTCTTTTGTGTCTTTTTTTTAAATTTTTTAGAAAAAGCAAAGGACTAAAGAGCTCTCACAACTCTTCCACTCTTACAACCCCTATGACCACGAGGTAAGATATTTCACTGTTTGTTCCTTTATAACTTCCCTGGTTATTACCTCCGCCAAGCGAAGCGGCGTTTGTCTGTTTGTTTGTCCATTTGTTTGTTTGTTTGTTAGCAAGATAACTTGAAAAGTTATGAACAGATTTTGATTAAATTTTCAGGAAATATTGAACAGATGATTAAGTGATGATTAAGCCGGATAAAACTAATGAAATCGAACCAGATTGTTAAACCGGATAGCAACTTGTAAGATCAATTTCCAAAAATAAAAAAGAAATAGTAAGACTATTAAAAGCAGATAAAAGTCATTGCAAACATGTGCGTCTGGAGTCGCAGCTTCTGGCCATGCAGAGTACATACATTCAGCATCATTCACCTCCAGAGCAGATGTCTTTATTTGACATCAGAAGTTTTCGCTGTAGGTCAGACCATCGTATTTATGGCTGTGATGGTTTGTTGCCTCTTTAAGATGGACACCTCTTGTCAGCAATCTGGCGGATGAGGACGGCTCAAGTGTTTGTTCCTGATTACATTGTGAGTGTGTGTGAGAGAGATTGAACTGTGAAGTCAGAGATAAATCTAATCAGCTGTGTGTGTGTGTGTACCGCTTGCGTTCGTACATTATCAGGTTAACATCTGACAGCAGACTGAACCTGCCACACTTCAGACACTTGTGATGAGGAGACTCTTGTGACTGCAGTTTGTGTGTCTGTTGTGTTCTTATATAAAGACGTCCTTCTGAAACCCCACGACAACAGCTGTCACCACGTTTTACACCCATCATGTAGAAGAGGAATTTTCACATACAAGAGTGTTGTGAGCTTTTGCTTATGGTTAGAAAAATATATATCTCACTTTTTTTTTTCTTGCTGTCATAATGTTGGTCCATCAGGTGAACTCTACTTATCCCGAACACACTCGTATCATAAAATATTATGGAAAGCAGTTGGCAGCTTGCTACTGCAGAGTGAAGGCTTTGAACATGTTGGAGGTTGAATCTCGCCTCGCAGGTGTGACACTGTGTTATTTAGCAAAGCTTTAGCTTAGCCAAGTTTTTTTAGCAGACTTTATTCCCAAAGCCTGTAGTGCGCGGGTTAATGTTACACACTAATTAAAAAGGATATGAGAGAGATCACGTTTTCACTGTGGTAGACATGCATCTCTACCTCCCACACTCACAAAGTCTCAGAAAGACGAGCAAAAGTACACTAATAATAGTACACGTGGGACACACATGCACATAACGGGAAATTGAACAAAGTTAGCAGAGAGTAGCTTTATAATATATTAACATGTTTAAATGAGAAACTCTGCTCCATCGCTCTTTGCTCTTTTGCACCTTTTTTGCTCACTAGTTTGTCCTTCATGAATGTTTAAATTGTAGGAGGAGTTAAATCAAGCCATTACAAATGTCCTGAAATATCCCATGAAGCCCAAGGCTCTGAATAAACCCTTGCAAAGAGGCACATGAATTTGATAACAAGTTGTCACCGTACACGAAGAATATCAGTTTCTTAAATCACTCCTGCAGTAAAAACCTCCTTCTGTAACAGCTGTCTGTGTGCACGTTCGTTTTCTGTCAGCTGTAAATTTAGTTTTTTTTTTGGGTGAGAATACACAGCGTACAGGGGGTTTCACTCTCAAAAGATAGATGTTGTGTGAAGAACCACTTTAAAGGCACTGTATGGTCTCTGCAGTTCTGAGACAACTTAATTCATTCTGAGCTTGTGCGCAGCTTGAGATCCTCTGGGAGGAAGCCCATGTCCATTCCAAAGTTAAGGCTAAAGATGAAACATGGCTGCAGTCAGAGCGCCAGACCTTCTGAGAGATGCCCTTTTTTTTTTAGAGACAAGCAAGAAAAATCTATTTGGTATTTGTAGTGACATCAAGACGTATTTGCTTTTTGTTAACTTTGTTGTAAACAGCCAAATTATGAGAATAATAACATTCTAACTGATAAAACAATACCTCTTTTGTTATGTTACACTTGTTATTTCTTTGATGAGGTGAGATCAGCGGTGTGTTTTCAGTGCAAGACTAATTTCATGGCACTTGTGAGAGAGGTGGAGCAGAGGCAAAGAAAGAACCTGTTAAATTTGATGTGGATCTGAAAAAGAAGAAAAGGACTTTCTAGTTGCTATACGACATGTTTTTAATCCTTAATAGGGTAAAATGTCAGCTAACTTATTGATAAACTTGTCTGTTTCATGATATCTGGTGAATAAAATGTGTCAAAAGTAATCCAGTTCTATTACATCTCTCATGTTATCAGTGTTTTTAACATGTCAGGTTCCTTGTAAATCTGCAAAGCAGCTCGACTCACAGCCACATTACTGCAGGTCTTATTCCTTTTCCATAGATTGTGTAAATGTGCAAATAAATCCCCTTACATTACAGACCCGGATAGCCGTGAGATATGATTTAATGATAACAAATCTAATGTCAAGCATGCTTCCTCCCAGATCAAGCACGGTTCTGCCTGTCCTTGCCCATGTCCATATACTGTGGAAATGTTAAAGCAAATCAGCTTGTATTAAGCCCATATAGCCGTTAGATAGAAATAAATGAAGTCTGATAATGTCCCTCATTTTACAGTAAATTCCCCTGGGTGTCTGGCCTTTCAGCTTACGCTTTCTGTAAGGATATTATGTGTTTACCAACATGTGTGTGTGTGTGTGTGTGTGTGTGTGTGTGTGTGTGTGAGGAGGAGATAAAGACAGCGAGTGTGTTCATAGATTTAGATTGAAGGGAGAAATTGGTGTTTTTACAGCCATTGTTGTTAATGCGTATCCTCCTATAGGTATGAAAAGGTCATTAATAAAGAGTGAGTTGGGGAGAGGGCGGTGGGTTAGTGCGGCTTTATTGTAGCTGCAGGCTACCAAACCAAATGAAACCATGTTTTTAAATGAACTAATTGTTGTTTTTTGTACCAGCCTTGTTTCTTAATCTCCCATGACTAACTCTGAATTATAAATTGGGAAAATGGCGAGTTAAAACAGAAATGGAAAGAGAATCAAAGAGAATACTTGTCTCTTTATTGTCAGTTTTTCTCTTTCTTTCTTTCTTTCTTTCTTCCTTTCACTTTGTCTCTGCATATTAAACAGCACTGTGTGTTCATATACATTACATATAGACAATTGCACTCATCTGGTGTGTGTATGTTTAAGAGACAGAAGTGTGTACATGTGTGTGTGTTTGTGATGATTAATGTGAGGTATCCTTTAGCCAGATGGTGCTGAACAAGGCCCATCCATCAGCAATGAAAAGACCAGTGGGCAGAAAGCTGGCAGAGCACTTTGTCTAGGGCCAGTGCCCCCACCGGACACACTCACTAACACACATGCAGACACACACGCACACACGCTCTCCTAGGCTTTCACTGTATAACCCACTGAGCCATACTGGAACCTCGTGTTTTGTTTTGGAATCCAGGTTCCTGCTTGTTTTTTGCTGCTTCAGTCCCACATGAGTGGTGATAGTTCACCCCTGAACACAAGTCTGCTGTGGTGTTGACATATGCAGGTCTTCAACCTATTATAGTCCCACGACTGAGCTTAAAGGTCAACTAGTTCCGTTTTTACAATTCTAGTGCACAATTTCTTTCCATATGGATTTCTGAAAACAAAAGCCGAACTGCTAACTAGTAAACACCTTTAAAGGTCCCATATTGTGCCCCGTTTTAGCAATTTAATGATGGTCACCTATGTCCCTAGAATGTGCCTTTCAACTTTTCAGCTCAAAATACTGGAAAGATGGTTTATTTTACTATGACTGTATGACGGCTTTCAGTAACTATTTCATACCTGTTCTGTTATCTGACAACCAAAACAGAAAAATCTGCAAATGAGAACAGCTTTGTTGGGAATTTGGCTGTATTAAAATGCATAATGTGTGAGCACAGAGAGCAGGAGAGAAGCTAACCGATGTAAAGAACTAACACCAGATGAGTTTTGGTTGAACTGAAGCACAACAGACAACATAAAGACAACATAACCCACTCAGTCCCTGTTCATTGGTCTCAAATCGGTCTAAAAAATTCCACTATCTCTGAATGTCCCTCAGCTTTACAGTTTCCAACAGAGCTCCGACCTGTGGGCATACAATCAAAGCTAATGGTAACGTTAGCCATATTAGCTGCTAACACTGAGGAGTTTCTTCTTGTTGTGTTGACATTGCTATGAAAAATAAGATGCTGGGAGAGCATGAAACTTTTGTTTACTTTTGCGGCCCACAACAGAATTTTTGGTGAGTTTTGCTTGTGGCTGTGATGTCTTAGAAATAGCAGAAGCATCTCTAGAAATTAAATAAACCTGGCGGACTGTGAGGCAGCTGCTCATTCGGAACAGTTCACGGGGGCAAAATAAAATTCCTACTGGTTTGTAAAGCTAGAAGGCTATTTAATTGATGTGGGCTGGAAGAATGGTAGAAGTAAGCATCCTCATGTTTTCACAGCTTTCATTTTACACCTCCACGTTTTTAAGACATACCAAACACAATAAAAATGGGTTTTCACCATATGGGACCCTTAAAACCCAACCAGAGTAGGCAGATATATGAAGATATGTGTAGTTTTCCTGCTCCAACTTTTATCACTTGTACTCAGATGCATTTAGTAGAGCCATTGTTCTCAACCTTTGGGCACAGGTTAGATTTAAGTTGTTACTGGAGATCTGTTCTGTTTTTATGTGAGAGATTTTATGCCAGCAACTTCAGTCTAAATCCTGCTCTCCTCTTACCTGTCTTTTTTGTGCTTGCTTTAATTATGTCTGTTTTAATTCCCTGTAGTCAGTGATGCCTCCCTCATGTTTGCCTGGAATGACCACATTTTTATTCCCCTGTGCAAATGTGTGCCTGTGTGTGGTTAGAAAAAGTCCACACATGCAGATGTCTCTCCCTTTGCTGCATCGCTGTGTCATCTGCTGTAAAGTTTCGCTCCCTGGAGGATCTGCCCTTCCAGGTTAAGGTTGTGGCGCTGCCATCATGCTTAAGTCATTGTCAGCAGTGTGTGCGAGTGTCCACGCGTTCAGCTGTTTCTGGCAGAGTTAACAGAGCTCACCTCTCAGCACACATCGCCACAGTCTCCTGAGAGCGCGCACACATACATTCTCCACGCTGTGTTCATAGGCCTGAATGACAGGGGTGACAGTTTTCCCTGCGGCAAGAGAGGAGGGACAAGCTGTCAACATGGCCGGCTGCACCTGCCGGCCTCAAGACACTCACAAAGACTGGAAACAGGAAGATGGAATAGAAAAGGAAGTAGAGGTGGCTAAATGAAAGGCTGGTAATGAAAGACTAACAAGGGAACGAAGGCATTTGTAGAAAATAAAACACTTAATTACACTCAGGAAACTTTCCCCCTTCAGTTACTCTGAACTCCCAGTTTGCCTCATAGAAGTTGACATAATTATCTATCATTTGAAAAAAAGGTAATTAGTCTCACAATTCTCTCCCTATACACAACAGATCTTTTTTTTTCCTTATTATTTTCTGCATGTTGCTAAACTGAACAATTAGTATTCTTTTTTTCCCTTTTGGCATTTTTAATTACTTTTATTTTTTAGAATGAGTTTTTAAGCTGCTGTTGTTTTGCATTGTTGTGAAAAGCTAACCTCCATCTTTGTCAGGCTTGACATTTGCTTGCCGTACTTCTTTTCCCTCGTTCCCTGTTAATTAACTGACTATTCAGGGCAAAAAAAAGGAGGGAGTGGAAGAAGAAAAAAACGAGACAGAAATATTGGTTATAGTGATTTATTTCCGTGCCACGCTTTCTTGACTTGTCTCCTCATCCATCTGTCTGATTTTGCTGTCTAATCTGGGAAAGACTGTTTTATTTTTTTTGCTCTGTCTGATTCAGGTTCTGTCTGAGCGTCTAGAATTGGCTTTCAGACAACAATTTAAGGCTTTAAAGGTATTTCAGATTTCCAGTGGTGTTAGTTGTCCTCTTTTGTTGCTACCATACAAAGACAGCTGATCCTGCTTCACTTATTTTTGTGCCGATAACTGCAGCTTCTGTTGTTAACTATGATGGACTCTTGTGGTTGTTTGGGTGTTCATGAAGGACACATTCTGGAGGAAAGCTGTTTAGTTTTTATAATAATTTGGAGTGTCTTTACAGTCACTTTTCAGCAGTTCTTCAACTCACTGATGCATACTGAGAGAATTAAGCTTGATTTATTCTCTGTAGTTAATTCTACACAGAGAAAGCGGCTGATTCAAGCTTTTATACATGTGTCTGAGTTGTTCTGCAATTATGCCACCAAAACAATAGTTAGCTGTGGTGTTTATATACCATTATGATGAATTTCTTTGTATTCTTGAAGCAGTGGTGACTGAAACTGAGCAGATCTTGTTGGAGTTGAATCTAATAAATGTTGAACAGTTTATTGATTGAATACGGATCAGTAGAGCTATGACAATGGAATATGACATTGGCAGGTTACTACTACCAATAATAAGAAGAATATATTATTTATAGAGCACTTTTCCTAACAATTTACAAAGGGAATGAATTAATAAAACACGGAACAGCAGTAAAATAGCTATAAAACAACAATAAATGGAAAAACAGACTTTTGCCGTTCCGTGCAGATTAGAATGTCCTGTTGTCGACTACCAAGCAGACCAATCAGGGTCTTTGCTTTGCACGTGTAGATTCAGATATAAATCAAGCTTAAGGCCACATAAACACAGTTGCTCATACTCCTGCCTGTTCTCCATCCATACTGAATATCTTTAATAGTTCCCTACAACCTGTTTAACATCATCAGGTGCTGGAATCTCTGTGGATATGTCATTTTAAAGTAAATCCAAAATGGACATGAATTGTTCGATACAATTACCAGCATACTGGTGCAACGTTTTTCCCAGAACTTGGGTGCAGTCATTGTTTTGTTTTTTTCTTTAACATGTAATATTATGTGTTACTACTGTTTGCATTTTTTTTTCTCTGTAAGTTACTGAATTAGACTGCACACTTTTCTTGGATCTCTAGGTGTTTTTCTCCAGTATTTTAATTAACAGCAAGTCTGCAGCCTTGCACGTATCCAATGAATGTTGAAAAGACCTTTCTGTGACAAAGTTGGTAGTCAAAAGTGTTGTACAACTCACAGATTCTTCTGTGGCTTTAAGTAGGCTGAGATATGCACAACACCTTACTGTACAGGATAATATTACACCTCCTGTTTGATCAAAGGCAATAGAAATGGAACAAAACCTCTTTGTGTGTATGTGTCTACATGTATGTGTGCACACTGATATTCCACCCACATTGTAGCGCTGCTTGCCAAAGATATGATTTTCCTCTGCTACTTTACAGTAGAGCACTATAGCTATGTATACATGCTCTCAATCTGTCAAGGTTACACAACAAGGACCTGCACAACACATACTCGTATACAGTCCCACAAAAGTACAAAAACACATGTGAACCTCTATAATTGCATGGTCAATTTGGTGCCAAACAGACGTTATATTCCCAGGTTCTTAATTTCTGTAACACAACATTATAGCTGCACTGGGTTTGTTCTAGACACATACACACAAACAGAGTGTTACTTTTGCCAAGTATGACACCCTGTAACTGTTCTTTTTACTGCTGGACACAAGCCTGCACCACACAGGATGAAGCTGATGTCTTCACTCAAAAATCAGCTATTAGGAAATGGCACTGTGTCCTTTGATTTTGCGTCAACAATATAAAAGATGCTGTAAAATGGACAAAAACTATTTATATGTTTTGTTTAGAACTTGTAATGCTGGGAGTCCAGGGCTTCGTTCCTAAAAATGAAACAGAAACAACTTATTGACAGGAGGCTTCACCTTTAGACAGGTGACTAAAGGCGTCTCTCCAGTTCATTTTTATTAAAGATGATAATGCTTCACACTGCACTATGTAAATAAACCATATTATTGGAATCATATTGAATGAAAATTGTCACTGGACTTTGTTCCTGCATGCAATATTCACCAAAATAAATGTTTTGGACAGGTGGAATGATTAACCACCTGTGCATATGCAACAACACTGAAAATCTCCTCCAGCTGCTCCAGCTTTTATGAAAGTGACTCAAGAGTGAAAAACAATATGATAAACACAGTTCTGCCCAAGCAATAAACCACTGAGAGGTCAACTGATTAGCATTGTTTATCTCATTACAATGCAATGTTCTGCTAGGAAACCTTTGGTTCTGGCATCAATGTGGATTTTACGCAACATAAACTACCCAGGAGTGGCTCGAGGAGCACGACAAAGATCTCAAAGCATTGGTTAAGTCTCCGAAATTCATCACATATCAGTCAGATTGAGAAATGTCCCAGAACCAGACACCATAGGACAATGCAGAGGTCTTGTGTTGATGCCCTGACCTGGTTTAAAAACTGTGTAGTTTAAAATGTTGTCTATTCTTTCTCCTTCTCTTACACCCATAGGAGAAGAGAGAGTGTCGAGTAAACAGTTTCTGAGGAGATGCCAAGTTTTTTAAAATAATGAGCTACTATATGTGATGCAATTATGGCAGAACAAGTGCTGAACCTTAAGAAAACAAAACCACCTGAGCAGTTTCTATTCTGGTCAAACACACCTGTCCAGGCAACTTATAACATCATTATATTTTATGTTGTGTTGTAGTATTCTTTTATTTATAATTTGTGTGTTTTCTGACTAGCGGAAACTAGAACTTGCTGCTGTTATTCCGAGTTACATTAATAAAGGTTTCAGCTGAAAACATTAAGAGGCAGTGATCTGAATATGTCTATTCTGTTTTCATACTCCCAAGGTTATGTTGCCAAAAAGGAAAAAGAGATTGTTACTGTATATTATCTTAACAAGCTTCACTAAAACTGACTGGAATTGTCAAAAACAAAAAAAGAAAGATTTAGAAGAAATCTAAGTGGCCATGTTTCCTCCTTTTAACATAAAATCCCAACACAATATTATCTTTTTCACCCACTCTTTCCCTCTCTGACCCCTCCACCACCCCCACCTCCTCTTCACTTTCATGTACAACAAATAAATATTTCATTTTCATCTCATTTGAAGAAATCTAAGTGGCTCAGTAGGCCATTTTTTCTTCTTTTAACATAAAATAGGCAGGTTGTGGCATTCTAGTGCACAGAAGTTTTCAGAAATGGCCTGAAAATGCTTGATTTTTTTTTTTGTTAATCTCAAGCGTTTAGTTATAATTGAATACTTACTTCTTTTTGGGGTGTCTTCTCACTTCACTGCTAATTACATTTCCTGGAAAATCATTCATTAAAAGCTTCTCTTCTTCTGTTCTATGCAGTTACATACATGTGCAATATTTCACTTTCATGTACAACATTAACATTTCATTTTCATCTCATTTAAAGAAGTCTAAGTGGCCATTTTTTCTCCTTTTAACATAAAATCCATAGAAAATATGAGCTTTTTCACTCCGTCTCTCTCTCCCACTCTTTCCCTCTCTGACCCCTCCACCACCCCCACCTCCTCTCTCAAAGGGACACAGTGTGTCTCGCAGTGGCTTGTTGATTGCTTCCATTTGTTGGGCTAAAGGCATCACGCCTGTGTTTTTCCACACGGCAGGTACACACACACACACACTCGTATACACACTTCCACACATGAGCCCACAGCAGCAGGCCGGAGGAAACCAGGGTTTGCAGCTACTTCAGCATAATATGTGAGTGACATCTGAATGGAGGGGAGGCAGAGAGAAAGGAGGCAGGGGAATGAATGAAGGAGGGCTGTCAGGGCTTGTGTTGCTAAATGGTTTCCTAGACAGGAGTGTGAATGCTTTCTGATTCAGTCAATAGGCCTCCATTCAGCCAGGCTCATTTGAAAAGGTATGTGTGTTTTATTGTTGATGAGTGTGTGTTCTTTCCTCTCTATTCTGCAGCTGCTTGGCTGCAAAAGTGGATTGTCTCTTCTTTAAAACCAGCCAAACATATATGATGAAGTATATAATCTTTTTTATTTAGTATTGAAATACCTACTGCTTATTTTGACCTGTCTTTTAATGATATATCCAACATTAAGCAACGTTCAGTAATAAAACACTGTATAGCAACAGTATTAAGCTAGTTTTCTGTTGTTGTGGCATTTTAGTGCACCGAAGTCTTCAGAAATGGCCTGAAAATGCTTGATTTTTTGTGTTAATCTCTCAAGCATTTTGTGATAATGGAATACTTAAGTCTTTTTGAGGTTTTTCTCACTTCACTGCTAGTTACATGTCCTGGAAAGTCATTCATTAAAAGATTCTTCTCTTCAGTTCTTTGCAGTTTTATGTAATAACACATTTTCTACTTGTCCTACTTTATCAACACTGATTATTATTTCATTTTTATTTTATTTCCATTTGCAACATTTAGATTACATGTGCAATATTTCATTTTCATCTCATTTTTCAGGTGCAGTATTTCATTATCATGTCTCATATTACCTCAGTATCATTGCCAGCATTACTTATTTTATTTTAGCTACTTATTCTATTTCAGTAATGCACTGTACTTATATCGTATAGCTTTTCTACTTTTAAATTCACTGCACTTCTTATGTTATGGCATTTTTGGGGGTTTTCTGAGCGACATCTGGCACAAGCATTTCCTTAGGGGTTAATAAAGCTTTATCTTATCTCATTGTGAGTTGGCTGGATCATCAATGAAGATTCATCCTTCATGAGACACATTCTGTAGTGGATCAAGTCTCACTGCACCTTCACAACTTATCACAGCTGACTGCACAAAAGTCTCTCTAAACATGTCTTTCCATCCTGTCCACGTATGTATTATATGTGTTCCAGGAGTTTTTTCAGTGTTTGACCAACTTTTCTCTGTGTGAGTGAACAGATGTTAGAATACACGTGTTTTATGTATGCATGTATGCAGGCTTATCAGCCCGAGTAATTGTATTGTTTATGCCTGATTGCTTAACACAGCCTGTCATTAGAAATATCTGAAGCCTGATTCAAAGTAACCCACTACAATCTATATGGAAATTCAGATGCATGGCTGCAGCTTTTCCTTCTTTACTCTCCTGTTGTTTACGAGTCTCCTCCTGGTTTCCCTCCATGTTCAGTCTGAGCTACTCAATCCTGCTAAGTAAAGCCGAGATGGTTATTTGTTACCACGCACACAAAAACACCAAAGACAGAGGGAAGGATGCGGCGACAGAAATGAATACCTGGATCTTATTTAGTGTGTGAATTTCCTGTGTGTTTTAAGATTGTGTGGTTGTTTAATTCACTCCTCCAACACCTTAAATCTGAGCTTATCACAGTGTTACACAAGACAGAGGACCAACTCAGCCAATCGCTGTAAACAGTAAATAAACTGCACAAGTTCCTTTGTTAGCTACTTTATCTTCTCATTTCACCGGCTGTGCAGAGCTTATCTTCCATTGTAAATTACATGTTAACACCGTTTAAAATCTTGCATTTACTTATTGATTTTACTTGCTAGTTGAAGGGCTTTTATCTTGAGCGATGCATGTTTACAGGTTATCCACTTGTCCCACAGAACTTAAAAAGAATCTTCCATTATTTTGGCGGTTGCTGTTATCTGAAGACTGTAGAAATCTTTAAATGTTAAATATTCTAAGGCACTATATACTAAGTGTGTCTTTTTGTCTTTAAAACAGGTGTTTTCTTTTTGAATACGTTAGTTTTGTCATTAAATGTGTCTTGTAATCAATCAGTCAGCACAAATACAACCTAAATTCAGTTTTTTAAACATATTTTTACCGGCTTCTATTTTTACAAAACAAACTTTCTTAAATGCCGCTGACATTACATGAATTGTTCAACAGCACACTGTTGTTCTTCCCAAGATAAAGAGCATTGGTAGACTGAACTATCTCTTCATCAGTGTGGGAAACCAGCAGAAGGTAACAGCATCAATTTGGCTTTTTATCTACATCTGCCTTCTATCTGTTAATCAGACATCCTAACCAACCACAGCTGATCTCACACATGCTCTAAAGTCATCTCAGAAAAACTAATGTAGTGACTGTTTGCATATAGTGTGTTTACATGAGTATTGGTTATCAGTCAAAAGGTTGCAGCAGAAATTCTGCCTAATAATTCTGAAAAAAATGAATATTGCAATTTTATTGTTCATTTAAACCCTCTGAACCCCAAGCAGACTGGTTTTTTGCTCCTGTCACATTTTGGTTCACTGTGGGCTCATTACCCACGCCGACGAAGTCGGGCCGTGGGTAGGGCGATCACGGCCGTCCGTCTGTCTGTCTGTATGTATGTATGTATGCAGGTGTGTGGCTATGTCCTCACGATAACTCGAGAACAAATAGAGATAGGATAATCAAACTTGGCACAAATGTTCATCTTGACCTACCCTTGTCACCCATTAATTTTGGGGTCAAAAAGTCAAAGGTCAAGGTTGCAGGGCTACTTAGTGCAAAATCTCCTTATAATCTACTATATAAGCTTGCAGTGATGAACTTTGGCATATCTAAGGGTAGGACTACCACATTGCACCTCCTGGCTTTGAACTTGACCTTTGACCTACCCTGGTAATTTTGGGGTCAAAGGTCAAGGTCACAGGGCTATCTGCCATGTTTAGGAAGGCGTCCGGCGTGGGTCTGCATCTTGCTTGAGTGCACTCTATTTTTTTACTGCAATATAAGGTTCTGCACCTCTATGAACACTGTACAACCATTGTTAGAGGTAGAGAGAACATAAATAAATAAATCCATAATAATCCATAAATAAATAAATCATAAACTAAAATGCAACAGTTGCATTTCTTTCATTATTTATATTACAAAAATTTGTAAAATATGGAATCAACGTGTACAATATTTTCAAAATGCCCAAAGTTGTTAAACCATCGGAGAAAAAAAAAATGTTGTTCTGCATACTATAGATATTTAGTTTGTTTCCTTCCATCTGCAACACAGCCTGCAGTTCAGCAGAAAAGGCCCTGATTTTTGCCACGTTGACTGTTGAATGCAGCTATGTCAGTCATTACTTCATAGTCTACACAAGGAATGCAGACTTTTTTGTTTTTTACCAATTCAGGTTACTGTAAACTGTTTATTTTTTAATGAGGCATGTAGAATAAAGTGACTTGGATAAAACATTGTAATTTTAAGCTTAGATTTGGTTAATTTTCCTGATGGAATTGCACATCAAACAATTTTGGTTTATATGGTCGCAAATGTGAAAGTGCAGATGATAAATGGTGTAATATTGTTTTTAGTTTTGTGTTTTTTTTTTTTAATAACATGCCTTTTAAATCCACTGGTGGGTTTTAGGGTTCAGAGGGTTAAACCAACATCAACCAGCTGTCATGACAAATTGACAAATACTGAAATCAACACTGCTGAAAATAGAAATTTTGGCTTTCAGCACTGTTATGTTTGTTAAAATAATATGTCAAATATTGGACACAGGCTTGATTTTCTACTGTGAATTTATAAATTGGTAACTGATTCTGTGTGCCTTCTGTAACGGATGTTTAAACAACACAAAAAGACACTGGAAATGACCAGATGAAAGGAACACAGTTTAATATTCGACGTAGACACTTTATTTGATTTTCTGCCTGCATGCCTGCTTCTGGTTTCTTGTGTGCATGTGAGCACAGACTTGGAGAATAGTGACTTTACACTCAGGACATGCACATGTTTGAAACCAGACCCAGTAAATGAGCTGTGTGTATAGTGCAGCTACTGTACGGGTCTTATTCTCAGAACTGAGTTAGAAAAACTGGGGCACAGCAGGGGGGGATAAGTGATACATTAACTGACTGCAGGCATTGTGTCTGTGTGGGTGTGTAAGCAAGACAGAATTTACTGTTTAAATGAAGGCAGTTAAAAATAGTCACAGCGAGTGTGTTTATTGTGCTCTTTTGCCTTATGTTCTTTGTTTGTGTTCTTGTGACAAGGATTATTCCCAAGCTGTCATATTTTGACATATTTGAGAAACTTATGAACTATTTATTTTTATCCAGAATAGTTTTTTTTTTCTACAATATGAGAATCTCAGGTCTTTCTGTATGTTTCATGGCATCATCATTTGAGGCTAATTTCACCACAATATCATTTTACTGCAGGTGGATTTAGGGCAGAGATCTGTTTCAAATCTTTCCTCAACCTTTCTAGATGTCTCACAGGCCGTTTTCTGTTCTTAAATGTTTTAAATTACCGTCAGATTTGTGTTTTGATTGCTGTCAGATGAGTTTCAGCTTTTAAATCATAATGATGTAATCATTCTGAAAGAGAGAATTTAAGCTCCTTCGCTCCCCGTCGCAGTGAAAAATACATCACTGCCAGAAATTTTCAGTGCCCCAGATACATTGACACGGCTGCAGAGCTATAAATCTGCAGCAGACATCTAATCAATAATCCAGCTTTATGTGTTTACTACAGCATTTAGGCACAAACATAAAACTGTACTGGAGGTTAAAATAACAAAATGGCACTTTGGTTGAAAATCAATCAGACATTTAGTTTTGAGTTTAAGGGATTGATTCTGATTATTATAATGAATGTCATATTAATACTTTGGATGTTTTTTGGGTTTGTTTGTTTTTTTACTACGAAAGCTGAAAACTGTCTTTGATTGATTGTTTCTAGGCATGTATTCATTCATAGTGTCAGAATTTAGCCCCTAATTTATTTACTTTTTCATTTACTTGCAGTGTTTTGATGCTAACAGCTTGTTTTCTCCATGAGGATGTTGAGCATTTTGTTTTTCTCTCTATATTCAGCCCGACATCATTACTCACTGCGCTCTGAAAACAATCAGGACAGCTTCGGACAATGAAGGAGAGAATCACTTAAAGAAAAGCTAAACCTTTCACATACTGAAGAGGGGAAAGTGACACAAAAGAACAAAAACAAACACCTCAGGAAAAAAGAGTGAACTGAATATTTATGGGATTGAACAGGAGAAAAGAAAACAAAGACCATTTTCAGCAGCTTTGACACCTATTCTATTTGTGGTCCTGTTTTAATTTTTCTTCATAATATTTGGTGCAGTCGTCTCTCCATGTGTTGTGTATAGATTAGTGTGTTTGCTGAAGGCCTGTTAATTGGGTGTTTGGGGCTAATAAATAGCTGTAATTAACAGGCCTGGGTGAGATAGGGATATAAAATCTGTGGCACAGCAGCTACAGGAAAACAATGAACTACAATACGGCAGCTTCACCTGGAACTTCTGTCCACTGGGAAATTCTGATTGAATGAGCAGCAAGATGAGTCTTATTGGGACCAATAAAATGTTGTTTTTTTAGAAACTGAATTCCATGCATGCTCATTTAAGACACTCCTAAGGATAGCGCCATCAAAAGGCCTTAAATCTGAAATATTACCTTATTAGATTAATTAGTTGACATTTTTCCCAATAATTCTGAGTTAATTAAAGGTTCCATATTATGACGCATTTTAGTAAATTAATGAAAGTCTCACATGGGCCCAGAATGTGTCTGTATAACTATAAAATTAATTTTAGCCCTGATCTAAATAGACTGTTACAGTGTTCAGTTGAGCTGCTGCTGGCGACACCCCTTTCAGGAAGAAGACTCTCTCTGCATCTGTGATTAACAACATATGTACAACTAGGACTTTTATTCTCTTTCTTTCTAAGTGATCATTTTTACATGGAAATTTCCCCAAATTCAGCGCACAGCTATTGTTTTTACTTGGCTCTGAAGTAACTGCCAGTTAACATGTAGTTGTTTCAGTCATTATTTTATACTCATTCCATTGTCTGACAGAATATGTACGTGAAAACAGCTTCTTTGGAAAATTGATTTTAAAAAATGTAGTATGTGTGAGCACAGAGATCAGGAGAGAAGCTAAAGAATATAAACTGAAGCGCAACAGGTAACATGAAAACACAATAACACACCCAGTCCTTGTTTATTGGCTTCAAATTGAGCTTGATGTTTCATCATCTCTCCCTTATTGTTACTGTTTCCAGATTGCTTAGACCTGTGAGCATGCAAGCTAATGGTAATGTTAGCCACATTAGCCTAACAGCATGCTAACAAAAAGGATTTTCCTGTTGTTGTCATCAGTAATAACAGTAATCCACTGGGTCTTTAGTTCTTCAGATGCTGCAGTGCATAAAGACTCTTGTGTCCACTCTTACAACCAGCAACAGAACATTTGATGTGTTTTGCTTCTGGCTGAGACATTTTAGAGTTTAGCAGAATTAGCTTTAGAGAGTAAATATTCACTTCACGCTCACTTCAGGCACGACTATGCAAAGCTTGAGCGAGGTAACTATTGTTAAATGAACTGGTAAGTAGCAGCTCAGTAAAAATTTTACTAGCTTGTAAAGCAGGTAGACTATCTAGTTGTGAGAGAGTTTATGAATGGCAGAAGTAAACATCTTATCTAAACAGTTTTTACTTTACACCTCCAAGTTTATAACAACCATAAAACACATTAAAATGGATTTTTAACCTTTAACAAGGCATGTTTTAGCAAGATGTGAAAAGTGGAATCCACCTAAAATCAGTCCACCCACATTATTTATGCAAATTGCATCATTAGACATAAAATATTCTTTTAAGCAGATAATTTCATGCAAATGTTAAAACCTGTCTATTGCTTTTTGTCTGTTTCTGGTAATCATCTGGTGGCTTGTTTATTTCCTTTTGCTGTAATTGTGTCACAGTTATAGTGTAGAGTTGCATCACTGCTGCAGTAAAAAGCATAAGCTCTGGCCAGGATTGAATGTGTTGGAGATGTGGAGACGCTGTGCTGCAGTCACAAACGCTCCGGTGAAATCAGACAAAGGAAATAGAGTTTGTTGTGTCTTTTCTCCTTCATCTTCTTAAGTTTCTTCTCGTTTTACCTTGAAGTCTCCACATGTTTGGTGTTCGGATGGAAAGATGATGTCTGCTGTATTAGCTGATTGAGAACCTTGAGTTGTGCTCTCTATTTCTTTCTGTCATCTCTGCTGGTTTACCATTTAGTGCGATCTCATCTTTTCCTCGTTCGGCTCATCATCTGTTCTTACTTTCTTTGCCCTTGACTGCTGCTCGTCGCTGACTTGTTGAAGCGAGGTATGGCTGTTTGAAGTTCTGCCAGTGAAAAAGTGGACTTAAAGCCCATTAAAGAGAAAAAAAAAAGCATCAGGGATTTTCTCTTTCTTTTGACTGCAGCAGCTGATTTTTTTTCCCCCCATCTGTGCTTCTATGACACGCCTGCAAAAAAACAAGTACAAGGTGAATGGGTGCAGGTGAGGCTCAAACGGTTGTCACACCCACTCATTTACTGAGTTCTCAGGCACACCCCAGTAAAAATAATAATAAGAGTAATTATCTGATTGTAATTTCACTGAAATAAATAATGATGATTTGTGTCCTGGTCTGATTCCTTATAGGTATTTTGATTTTATGCTTTCACTGCAAAAATTATAGAAGTGAGAGCAAAGTGGTGGTGGAGTTCTGAACTATATAAACACATAGAATAGAATAGAATAGAATAGAATAGAATAGTGAAAATAATTAAATTAAGCAGCGATCTGTCAGTGTATTCACACAGTCCTTTAAAAAGGTAATTAATATAAGTTATCACTATTCCTTCTGGATAATAATTATTGGAAAAACTATTCATCATGTCCAGAACTGAAATCCCACTTTTTTTCAAATGTATTTTAATATAAACTTTTCATTTACAGTAAAGGCTAAAACATTCCGGAAGCAAACAACTACATAACTATATCTTCTTCAACATTTCCTTCCAAAGGTTACTCTGACTTGACCTGATTAGCATTTAACACACATTTACATCATTTACATAGATCAGCTATCAGAAGCATCGTTCTTATTTCGGTGTGTTTCTCTGAGTCACATGTTTCTCTGTCACACTGTTAAAATCAGTGTTTGAAGGAAGGAGCTGCACCCCGAGGGCTTGTCAGCCGACGTGATGACACGAAGCTTCTGTTGAAAGAAAGCAGGAAGATCAAATACTTAATGGCCACCTGTGTGTATGAGTCTGTGCATGTGTTCCATTTATTCAACCTGCTCTCTTATTTGAAGTCTCTTTGAGTGATGGATTGAGTGGTTTATTTCCATAATATATTGAACATATAATGTAAGTTCACTGTGCTTCACTTTTCTGGTTACATCAGAAGTAGAAATTTAATTTGGAGTTACATAAGGAAACGAAGATGGAACATAGATGCACTACAGCTGAAGAGTGTAGGTTTATTTTATTTTTTACGCTGCTCAGCTGTGAACTGTACATTTACATGTGGAAATAGGGCAGCCAACTTTGAAATGCAGATTAAAATGAATATGTATCTGCTTTTCCAGGCACAATATTGACATTCTGTCAAGAAATAAATCAATTTTAGCTCCTTTAAAGATCTTTTAAAGTTTCAGAAATAGAGTAACCAGGTATGTTTAACTCAGAGAAATTGCATATCAGTTCAGATGACAGAAAAAGAGCAAACAAATGGCTTTCTAGTATTATCATTTATGGCATGATTTTACAAAAAACAGTAGAGAAATGTGCAGAAAATGACTGTTCTCTCCCTTGAACAACATGTTGTAATAAATTGATGGTTATAGACAGAGAATACTGAGTCTGATGGAGGCTTTTCCTTTCATCTCCAGAATAGCAGAGTATCAAACAGTATATTACGTGCATTCAGAGGAGATTATGTTTTGCTCTAACAGGTTTTCCTAAAGCCACAATCCCACAGCTTATGGTTGGAACTCATCGTGCTCCAGTGACATCTTCTTGACCCTGTATGTGTTGTAGCTCTAACACTGCCTATATGTTGGTTATTCCCATTTTATATATTCTATTCCCAAATATAACTTGCTTTTATTTACACATAAAGTAACCATATAGCGAAAGATGTGTGTTCTCTCTGACTCTCTCTTTTTAATAAGTAGTTTTTCAAGAGAAAGAGAAATAATTTATCATCATATCAATAGCATATGTATCATTCTCATACATTTGGGCCAGCAGGGACTTCTTCCACCTTCTAATATGTTTTGTAGACTGTTATCACCCCATTTAATGACAGTGGAGCTGTGATTTTGCTCTTACACACAGGATCAAAAGTTTGCATTTGGAGATTTGAGGAGATGGAGGAAGTGTAAGTTAACGGAAGTGTTGCTTTCACTCACTGTTTTACATGCATTTTCTGTCCGTGTTTGGTTAAGTTTGGGCACCAAAACTCCTTTTTTTTTTTAGGGTTTTGGGTTAAAATACATCTCATTATTGTCATTTACAGTCGGGTACAAAGCTCCATTTTGGTGATGACTCGACCAAGGATTTTAGGCCAGTGGTTTACTTTCCACATAAAAGTTGTCATCTTACAGGACCTTCCTACGAACATCCACTTGGAGCTTAAAGTACAATAGTGCACAAACTCCAAGCTGCCAGAAGAGTATCACAGAATAGATAATGCTTTGTGTCACCCCCGCTGGATAAGAATGTGTAAAATTCATGTTTTTGAAAGGTTAATCACCTTAATCTTACTACAGAACGCCTGGAAGCATGTAAATGTTTGAATCGCTGTATAAAGAAGGTTTAGTTTGAGGAGAGGATATTTGTAAAGTTCACCAAACTCTTTACTTTACTGCTCATGTATGCCGTAGAGTCTTCCAAGTGGACTCCAGCGTACTAGAACAACAACAAGACTTTACATGCACTTATTGACATAACTGCAAGAGGTTAGGATTATCGGGGTTACTGTCTGCTATGATGGGATGATCAGCATTGATATCGGTCATTTATTAAGCTGATAACGTCCCAATCAGGTGATACAGAGCCCCATGTGAAAAACTCATAGATGCAGAATAAAAACAAAAGAAGGGCGAGACAGAAATTAGCAGAGGGCCGACCAGCTCCAGTCACCTCCTCTCATGCAGAAGTGATGTTCAGCCTCGAGCTCCGTCCTTTCCAGGAACTGCAGCATAAACAAAATTAAGTCAAAGTGCCCCTACAGCTCTTTGCATATCTGGAGATGTACGTGCTTCTTTTTTTTGGTGGGTTTTTTCTTCCTGTGTCTTCCTGTGTGAGTCAGTGTGGTGTTTGTGTCTCTAACGTGGCTCTGACAGGAATTCATGTCTATGCGGCTGCATGTGTGTGAGTATTTAGTGCATTCTGACTGCTGTACTCTGAGGCTGTGTGTGTGTGTGTGTGTGTGTGTGTGTGTGGTGTGTGTGTGAGAGAGAGAGAGAGAGAGAGAGAGAGAGAGTGTGTGTGTGTGTGTGTGTGTGTGTGTGTGTGAGAGAGAGAGAGAGAGAGAGAGAGAGAGAGAGTGTGTGTGTGTGTGTGTGTGTGAGAGAGAGAGAGAGAGAGAGAGAGAGAGAGTGTGTGTGTGTGTGCTTGCATGCGTGTGTGTGTGTGTGTGTGTGTGTGTGAGAGAGAGAGAGAGTGTGTGTGTGTGTGTGAGAGAGAGAGTGTGTGTG
>OMNN01004853.1:12938-23248 GCA_900302755.1 Chromis chromis
AGAGTAGTTGCAGTGTTTTTGTCATAAGTAGCACACATTGTATCTTGTATTCACTATGATTACAGTAACAGAACAACAAAATAAAGTAAATACATTAGATTTTATAGATATTTTAAGAATTAAATTCAATTACCAACCTGTTGCGGCGTCAGCTCACTCCTCTTGGTCATATGTGCTTGTGTGGTCTTTTTCTCAGTTGCTCCCCAATAAACGTATTCTGCATTTCCATAGATTCTGAAATCCAAGTTACACACAACTAATATGTAAATGTACGGATGCAAATACTTAGCTGCATGGACCATCAATGAGGTGACATGACTGATCACCCTTCATTACATAGCAGGGTGGAGAGCCAAGTTGTTTACATAATATGGAACTGAATGCCTTTGAAAAACCAATTATATGTTGTATTGAGAGATCATTAAGAGGTTTAATGTCATTGTGTGATTTTCATCTCATTGTCATGTGTAACTACGATGGTTGCACCAAAAATCACAGTCAGAGTTTTAAATAATTTGTAGATTCATCACACATAATCTACACTAGATACATGTATAGTAACAAAGTCCAGACTTCAAATAAATAAAATCAGCAACGTGGATATGTTTGTCATGTATCGTAAGGGAAAGTGGGGAGTCGTCTGCATAGCTCAATCTATGTAGTTTGACAGTTAAATATTGTGTTTCATATTTACAAGACAATAATATTAAACAATTACGCATTTCAAACATTCCTTCAGAGGATTCCTGCAGCCTACAGGGTCAGCCAAAGGATACTGATGAGGATTTTTGCAGTTGATAAAGAATACAAAACACTAAGCAAACTAGAAAATGACTAATGTTGACGATGAATAAAGAATTCAGACACTTGGGTTCTTGTAACTTCAGTGAAGTAATAAAAGAAAAAAAAAGAATTCTTCCTGCCTTTACTCCCTTCTCTCCCCCTCTCAACATTATAGGCAGCATAAAAATCACTCTCAAAAGAGCAAAATCAGACTGGACCAAGTATCACATGTGCACTGGCTTCTACAAATGTAGCCTAAGGGTTATTTCTCTGCTGAGAATGGAGTCATCAGAACCGAGCAGCTCACTATCTTGGTCGAGCCTGACTCTGACTTAACCCCTGGGTAATCGAAAAATGACCAAAGAGGTACGTGGGACTGTGGTGATCCTGCAAACTCTAGGCCATAAACTATCCCATGATGGCACCCAACTGTCACTCAAAGTTGCCACACCCATAATTATACAGAACTGTAAGCCTTAATATAATTTATGGGTGAGTTATACTGTATAAAAACTCACCCCAAGTACAGTTGTCGGTAAAGGATACTTAGTTATAGAGACCACAACTGTTTTTTGTTCCAGGCTGTAAACGTGTTTATTTCTTCTGTTAAGTTGGGCATTTTAACATGGGAGTCTATAAGGATTGACTCACTTTTGGAGCCAGCCTCAAGTGGCCAATTAAGGAACTGTGGTTTTTGGTACCTCTGCCAATTGGGTCCACCTTCAACTCCACAAAACCCAACTCACCACTATAAAGTTGGTGATTATTTTTGTGTCCTGCATATTTAGCACCACATTTGATACAACTAAATGATTGATTATCTAAGTTTGTCACAAACTCCTCTGGAACCACACACCTAAATCCTTGTATCCTTGTCTTCAAATGTAATGTTTTGCTCAACCAGTCCATACCTTAGATTTCCAACAAATAATTCCCAGAAAGAGGAAACCTTTTCCAGGATTACAGCCAAGTCCCCTGAAGTCTCAGTATTGTCACTTTTATATCGTTCCATGGTCAGATCGGACCACTTTGAAAACAATACATTTGTGAAAAAACAACAAACTGTCAGAACCATGAACAGTTACTGAAAATTGCTGTAGGAGTGTGTTTCCTACATTCATTCTTGCCTGAAACCTTTTTTTACTGTGTGTGGCAGACGAGAAACTTGCTTCGCTGTATGTGGGATCAGAAGCGGCAGAAAAGTCTTCAGTGGTTGCTGATGATGAACAGAGGGGATACTCAGCTTTAACGCATGGCGAAAATGATGAGACGGAGGCAGCTGAACAAAATGGGCTGGCAGGAGGTACGCTTGAGTAGCCAACACTGCACAGAGCAGTTGTTGAAGATGGCAGGTCTGACACCAAAATTTAAACACAGTAATTCTGCATAGACACAGAAAAACTCACTCATGAATCATAATAGATAATAAACACTATGCACATGTCCAGATCAGTGATGTCAAGCACATTATGGAGGTGTTAATGATTAATTGTTAATTGATTAATCACTGTCCAAGGAAGCAAAAAGTTGCAGCTTGCCATGTTCTGTATTAACTGTGGAAGTCACCTTGATGAAGAAAGTAAGATATTCTTTAGAATTCTAACTATCTGAGGCTTGTGCTAAAAGTAAACAGTATCAGACAGGTTATAACCTCAAGACTAGAGTTAAAGGTGTTAATAAATAGATTTCTAGGCAATTGTATTACAGGGTGGGTTTGAATTTGCACATCTGCAAAAGCTGAAAAAATAACCATCTAGTGAACAAGCGTACCTCTGACTATAAATTACATCTACATGAAAATGTAGTGTAAATCACCCAAAAATCATTTGCAAAATCAATGACCCGCACGTTAACACCCATGGTCTTCAAAGGGAGAGTTAACCAGACATTCTATGCAGTTTTCCATTTGCATGCAAACACCTTTGTGAGAAGGTTCATACAAGGACAGGTGGATAGACCTCAGGAGAAAAAACTTTGGGTGAGCGTTCGCTAACTAAGTACGCACTTGGCTTAATAGATGAACAAAACCTTTGGGATTTTGAAGAAGACGGCTTTCTCTGTGTAGGCCTCAGTGATCACGCTGATAGAGAGTAGCTCTCAAAGCCATTTTGAGGCAGAGGAGAAAACACATGCCACGGCAAATGTAGGAGCGAAATCTCTTGAGATTAATGCCCCCATAAGCAAGACAATGAGTGATCACAATTTTATGGAAGGTAATTAATCAGCGCAACAAGGGTTATTGAAATAATGAAAATGATGAAACTATTGTTAATCATTCCCGTCCTCACTGCCAGAGCAGATATGTTTCACAGCTTATGGAATAACATGCTAGAAGTGAATTTATGGAACAAAAATAACGAAAAAAAATAATGCATCTAGCAGATCATTGTTTAAATAAAACCCTATGTAACAGAAAAAAAGAATTAAATATCTAGAATTAAACATTTGTCATAGAAAGTGTGTACATTCATGAGTGGTAGTTTGTATAGAATATGAACTGCATGCAAAACTATGTCAACTCCATTTACTCTAAGGGAAAGGGACTTGATAAAATGCCACAAGTTCAAATTCTGTTGGTGGAGAAAGAAAAAAGGCTGCTCTGCTTTAGCTGCCTGCAATGCAAAAACTACATTATTAACCCAGATTAAAGATCTCTGTTACTGCTCCGTACTGTGCCTTGATAATCATGTTGCTGTTCTGCTGTATTATTTACTGTAAAACGACAAATCAACACTTCACTGTTGAGCCTGAAACCTCCGCTTTTGGTGAACCGTCGTGCTGTTATCTCCAAAAGATTAAATGATTCTCTGAGAGAAAACATCTCTGCCACCGTGGGTTTGAAAATCTGCCTAAAATCTATTGGTTTACCTCGAAATTAATTCAGCGACAACTAAGCTTTTTCATCTTTTGGCTAATTATATAAGGGTGTCACTCAAAAGCAAAACAAAAAACATGAGTCCTCATACCTAAACAGCAAATCAAGGTCCCATTTCACAAAAGCATCTTACAGCTCGGGTAATCTTAAAATACATTTATGAACATCTAAAACTTAAAAAGGTATTTTCCATCAAAAGTTCAAAAGGTAGTCTTTGAAATGATCATAGGGATTAGAGTGCTTTCTACCCACACATTGGAAGCTAAGAGCATCTTAAGAAAACTCAGGAACCCGCAGGAAGAACAAAAAAAATGTTTTTTGTGGTAGTGACTATGGCTAATAGTACAAAAATGAATGTGATATAATGGATCTAAATAGAACCGAGCTACTCTGAGCTCAATGGTCAGATCCTGGTTTGAGTTCAATTACTTTATTATTAAGGACTAATGGTTGTCATGGTTACAGTTGCATCATGGCTGAGATGAGAGAATAGCCAGTGTCACTGTTCAAGCAAACCAAATTATGACCAATTCCATCATTTTTCTCATGTGGGCAAGGTCGAAATGCACACTATAGAAATTATATGTGCAGTTATACAATCATCTAGTTCATCCAGATCACATAAACGTGAATCCTTCACATAAGACCAACTTCAGCTGTAGACTGAGACCACTGACATGCAGCACAGAACACCACAGGAGGGGTTTTGTTCTAGTGGCTATAACTGTATAACTCCTCCCCTTTCTGCAGGAGCAATAGCTGAAATATGGGACCTTTTGATCTGAACAATCATATTAATATAATTAGCAGTATTGCTTTTCCCAACAGTCTGTGCAATATCAGTTTTAGCATCATGTGTAACATTTCATTTTCATGTGCAGTATTTCACCTTCATGTGAAAAATGGCATCATCATTTGTGATTTTACTTCATTATCATTGTCAGCATTGCTTTGTACTTTTCTATTTCTAGTCTTATTTTAGCTTAATTATTTCTATGTCATTAATGTATCATACTTATATCTTATTGCCTCCTGTCATTTTCTTTTTTATGAGGTTCAATAAAGTTGTATCTTATCTTATCTTATCTTAAAACATCAGTCTGAACGATAATAGTAATGTCATATTGTAATATTACTTTCTCAATAGTTTGCGCAATATCAGTTTCAAAATGTAATATTTCAATTTAATGTGCAATATTTTATTGTCATGTGTAATATTTCATTTTCATTTGCAATATTACTTTACTACTTCAGAATAGTTGTCAGCATTACTTCTTACTTTTCTATTCTCATCTTATTTGAGCTTATATTTATTTTAATGTGTCATACATACACTATATTGCCAAAAGTATTGGCCCACCCCTCCAAATAATCGAATTCAGGTGTTTCAATCACTTCCATGGCCACAGGTGTATAAAATCAGTCACCTAGGCATGCAGACTGCTTCTACAAACACTTGTGAAAGAATGGGTCGCTCTCAGGAGCTCAGTGAATTCAAGCGTGGTACCGTGATAGCAGGGCCGGCCCTTCCAATAGGCAGTATAGGCAGATGCTAAGGGCTCTGTAGCCTCCAGGGGGTGCCAAAATTTGGGAAAATATTGTGGCGCCCCCCGGAGGCCACGGTGCCCCAGGAGACACTCCAAAACTACAATTATATTGTGCCAGAGGGTGCCACAAAACTGGTAAACTCTTCATATTTAATGTTCATAAATTTAACAGAGTTACAAGGTAGTGTGAGCCTCTGCGATCGCTACAATATTAAAAGTAGTTATTACTATTAATTCTTAAAATGAAAAAGCTCACATTGATTCAAATGTAAAGCAATGGCCAATTAGTATTACTACCAAACAATGCTATTCGATTTCTTTTGTAAGCGATCACAGAGCCAATCACAGGATTGAACTGTCGTGCCGCAATGCACCATGGGAGTTCAAGGATTATGAATGTTTTTGGTACCCTGAGCGAGAAGAGTAGCGGGGCTGATGACTACCTGCCATTGAATAATGAAGTGTGTGTAGTAAAGTGTAAAATGTGTGAAGCACTTCATGGTACACTAAAGACAGAGTGCTTGATTCAAGTGCTTATCAACCATGCCAATTGCTATAGCATGTGAGTCACTGACAGAGGGGGGTACCATACAAAATTTTGCTGAGGGCGCCACATTGAATCAGGCTGGCTCTGTGTGATAGGTTGCCACCTGTGCAATAAGTCCCTTCGTGAAGTTTCCTCGATACTAAATATTCCACGGCCAACTGTTCGTGGTATTATAACAAAGTGGAAAAAATTGGGAACAACAGCAACTCAGCCACAAAGTGGTAGGCTACGTAAAATCACAGAGTGGGGTCAGCAGATGCTGAGGCACACAGTGCACAGAAATCGCCAACTTTCTGCAGAGTCAATAGCTACAGACCTCCAAACTTCGTGTGGCCTTCAGATTAGCTCAAGAACAGTGGTAGAGAGCTTCATGAAATGGGTTTCCATGGCCGAGAAGCTGCATCCAAGCCTTACATCCCCAAGTGCAATGCACAGCATCGGATGCAGTGGTCTAAAGCACACCCGCCACTGGACTTCAGAGCAGTGGAGACGTGTTCTCTGGAGTGACGAATCGCACTTCTCTGTCTGGCAATCTGATGGATGAGTCTGGGTTTGGCGGTTGCCAGGAGAACGGTACTTGCCTGACTGCATTGTGCCAAGTGTAAAGTTTGGTGGAGGGGGGATTATGGTGTGGGGTTGTTTTTCAGGGGTTGGACTTGGCCCCTTAGTTCCAGTGAAAGGAACTCTTAATGCTTCAGCATACCAAGACATTTTGGATAATTTCATGCTCCCAACTTTGTGGGAACAGTTTTGGGGATGGCCCCTTCCTGTTCCAACATGACTGCGCACCAATGCACAAAGCAAGGTCAATAAAGACATGGATGAGCCAGTTTGGTGTAGAGGAACTTGACTGGCCTGCACAGAGTCCTGACCTCAACCCGATATAACACCTTTGGGATGAATTAGAGCGGAGACTAAGAGCCAGGGCTTCTGGTCCAACATCAGTGCCTGACCTCACAAATGCGCTTCTGGAAGAATGGTCAAAACTTGCCATAAACACACTCCTAAACCTTGTGGAAAGCCTTCCCAGAAGAGTTGAGGCTGTTATAGCTGTAAAGGCTGGGCCAACTCCATATTAAACCCTACGGATTAAGAATGGGATGTCATTAAAGTTCATGTACGTGTAAAGGCAGACGTCCCAATACTTTTGGCAATATAGTGTATCTATATATATACTGCACAGTCTATTTTTTAATAGTATTTTATCATGGGTCTTACTTCAGAAAACACCAGACAGAACACAGTCAACAGCAGCAGCTTTTTCACGCGTCAGACAATTGTATCTTTGTACTTGTATCAAACCGATTATCTTCATAAAAATTCATAAGCGCACATGCAAAATAGCGCATGTCAATGGTACATGCGCGAGTGGCTTATATAAAATGGCACAGCCAGTAATTAACCTAAGAATAAACAACATGACACTATATCCATACACTTTAAAATCAATTTGACACCCATGAGTGCACACAGACATTCAAACCCATACACACACACACAAACGCACACACAGACTCACACACACACACACCGAGCGATCAGAGTGTTTCATTAGTGAGGAGCAGATAGATAACCCTCCCAAAGGAGACATTGACCAAGAGGCCATTGATCTACTGAGCTAAGCCAATCTGAGTGTCAGTGTGTGTGTATGTGCATGCAGATGTGTGTGTTTGCGTGCCAGTGGAAAGTGGCCTACTGATGGAGTCTTTAAGTTGTTAGAGTAAGCACAGTAAATCTAATCCAGTTGTGTTTAATGGAAAGAGAAAGAAACAGGCTGTTGACATATTCATTAAGTCCAATTACTCTGTCCAATCACTGCCATCTCACTCACTCACCAAAGAGAGAGAGAGAGCATCAGCAATATTTATGTCTTGGCAAGCCACCAACAGAAAGGATTGATAGCACTTGAATGATAAATAAAAAACATATTTATTCCACTTACTGAATGACAACATGGTGCATTTGGAGGCATCTAATTTCATTTGATCTCATTCAAGCCTGGCAGAGTACTGAAGCGTAAATCAATCTGGCTAAAACTGGAATCACTAAATTATACAGTCTTATTGATGATTCAATAAAGCATGTTGGGCTCAGAGGTTGTAATCATGACTTATGGTAATAACACAATGACACAGCCATATTTCCCATAACGAGCTCATTGTAAACACTAACAATCACAGACAAAAACAACAAAACGCTATTTCTGATCACATATCATTTGCCTGAGTGTGTGTGCGCGCTTGAATGTTTCCCATCTACATGTGCGGGGACTTGTAATTAGCTTTCTAGCTTGTTCTCTTACATTGGATGTGAAGGTAATTGGGGCTTTTGGACACTCACTCTCAATCTCTGTCAATGCATGCGAGTGTGTGTAAGTGTGTGTGTGTGTTGTAGCTTCTGAATTCTGGAGGATGGCCAAACCATTACTGTGTGCTCAGCCTGCTCTAAAGCAGCTTGTGATTCATTAGTAATGAGTCCATTTGCAAACTAAATGAGTGTTTGAGTGGCCGAACGGCGACGTGTGCAACGATTGTGTCCACTTACTCCACTAGACATTGCTCCACAGTTTCGTCGTAAAACACACACTCTCTCGTGTTCACGTACCTCGACATAAGTATGTTGTAATGTTTAAAAGGCAGGTTTGCACATGTGTGTGTGTTTGTTCAGCCAGCATGAGAAGCTCATGTGGAGATAATGAAGTCAGTCAGTTGTGCCATTAATTACTGTTTTACACCTGCTTGTCTCAGCTAATTAGACATGCTGATACACAGACACACACACACACACACACACACACACACACATAGTATCTCTTTTTTCACACACTTTATAGAATCACACATGTTGGTGCACACACAGAAGCACGTATTCGATCACACTCGAACTCATGCACAAACTTCCAGACAAGTTTTTTTTTAATGCCAACGAGTCAAAAATACATTCTCATTTTCACTTTGAGGAAGGTGAGATGGCACTGCTAAACACAGCATGGTTTGGGGATCTCTCTCCCTCACATACAAACACATCTCCATACACCTCCTTCTCCCTTTCTCACTCTGTCATTCTCTCGTCCTCACACTCTTCCTTCCTGCACACATTCGGTTCCCACTGTCTCTCGGTACACTGTACAGTCTATTCTCTGTTTCACTCATACCACACACACACACACACTATCTCCCCGTCTTTAAACTCCGTCTGCGTGTGTGAGACAGTGTGCGTGTGTCTCTCCTCCTAGCCCATTTCCTCAACAAAGGCCACAGCTGCTGCCGGTTTGCTGAATAAGAGATGACAGAGCCATAATATCAGGAGATTACCAACTAACGAAACAATGATTTTGTCCAATTTAAATAGCAACATCAGTTGCATCACAAGCACTTTGTATGTCAAATGTGATTTGATAATGTTTGCTATCAAATGAAAACAGTTTAATCTGCACGCAGAGACTCCCTGACTCAATCTCTCTCCTCCTTTTGTTCTCTCACTCCCGATCTCTCTCTCTCTTTCTCTCTCTTCACACATTGCTCTGCCTCTCCAGCACACACACACACATACACACGGAGCACGGAGAGCATATGGCTATTTCTCTCCTCTTTGAAGGGTTGCTTTGAAGCTATGGCACCCGTATCGATTGGCGCTCAGATGAGCTAGCTTCACCAGAGCCCTGCGATTATCTGTCGCTTTATTTCAAACAGAGCGCAAGAGAGGGAGGCTTACACACCCATCACTCACTCACACTCTCACAGTCAGTTATACACTCATACATGAAGCGCGCACAAACACACACACGTCCACACACACAAACGGGGATAATGAGACGAGCTTACACGCCGAATCCCGATACTTAAGGCAAGCTGCGCTTCAGAACTGACAAGTGAGTGGTGAATGTTAAGAGAGTGAGGACATAGTGAAAAGAAAGAGACTATAAAGTCTGGCAAAGTGATGAAACTTAGGAGAAAAAATTTCCCCCTACAGCTCCACATTGATTAAAAAAAAAAAAAACGCTGTTCTTCCATTATGAAAAATCAGTTTGTGAAAATGAAGATTGAAACTAGGATGCAAAGTCCAGACAAATAAGGTTGAGCTCGGGGTCAAGGCTGACAGTTGCTTGTGAACTTTTTCATTTTTGAAAAACTATAAACTGAAGAAAATGTAAGATACCAATAAAATAAAATTTTAAAAAAAGCGTGACCACTGTGCTGTGCTTTTGCAGACTGTGGCAGGGATTATTCAAAGAGGGAATTTCTGCTTCATGCCCATAGGAGTGAAGACAGAGAGGGAGCTTGGGTGACATGAAATGTTAATGGTGTGCCCAGAGCAGCAGAACTTCATAAAATACTTGATTTAGAATCTATAGTGGCTTTCAGGAGCAACGTACATTGTCACATCGCACTGAGCTGGAGACACACACACACACAATGACACACACACACACACACACACACACTTGCGACGTACCACTCATACTCTGATTAAAACCCGAGGCTACGCTGCTAAGTAGTTATTGAGAATAAACATTTCTGAGAGTGTAGTTCATGTGCTAAAGGGTATCACTCCTGGA
>OMNN01004866.1:5000-36850 GCA_900302755.1 Chromis chromis
CTTGTAACCGGTGGGTCACCGGTTCGAGCCCCCGGACTGGCAAGAGGTTGAGGTGGGAAAGTGAGAGCGACCGCTTGTCCCAGTCACCACCACTGTGGGCCCTTGAGCAAGGCCCTTAACCCCTGACTGCTCCCCGGGCGCTGCACCGCGGCAGCCCACTGCTCCTATGTATAGAAAACGACATATGGGGTCAAAACTAAGAATTAACCTGCATTTGACTTTCTGACATGAAAAATGAGATTGAGTATTTACACTGGTGCCTGGAGAAGTAGGTATATGTTTTATAAAGGATCTTTTTTCAAAGGATAAATGCCCTGTATAATAAACAGTGCCGTGTAAGACTACTCTTGCACATTTAGTTTACCCCGAAATGGGCTAGAGGTATTTGCATATTGCCACTACTGCTGCTTGACTTCAGATAGTAAAGAATCATTATGAAATTAACATTAACCACAGACGAGGTGCAGATTCTGCAGTCAATACCGGCCCACAGACAACAGGCTGTTGGCCAGTATATAATTATGCCTTTTGAATGAACTGTTCTGTATTCCTTAGTCCATCCTCACGCGAAAATTGGATATGAAAACTACTCTCTCACTTTGCAAATTTATAGGCCGGTATTTTCTATTATAAACTGTCTCTTTGGAGAGAGCTAATTTGCATCAGGTGGTGTCGGCCAGAGCGTTCCAACAATAACAATTTTTTCGTCAAGGGGCAGTCTGGAGATATTACTGGTGCTACAAAAGCCCAGTGCATGAATAGGTCTATCAGATTTATTCAAGATGAGGCAAACATGCTGTTTAAGTCAGAGATTTGTTGATGTTAAAACTTTCAGAAGAGACACAGACAATTTTCTCAATTCTCAATGCATGCTTCTAAACCAGCCTCCAGGAAGCAAAGACTGTCCAGGTGCTGCAAACAGAATACTGAGTGTACTTTGAAGCCCAGAGCATCTTAAGAAATGGTTTTCCCTTATGTCTGAACCTAGCCAACCCCACCAACGAAGGCAACAAGAACTAGCCAATCAGAGGCAGAGAAAGGTGGGTCATGCCTTCACCATCCTAGGGAAGAAAATGTGATTTTTCAGCTCACTCTTGAATGGTGCACATCAGAGGTTTGGAAATGAATATACACAATACTGACGGAAAAGTAAACAGGTACAAACAGGTACACAGATGCAAACAGGTACATATTCCTTGCACTGCATTATTGTGTCTTTGTGTGTCCATCCCAGTTACTCTACTCAGATTGGTAATGTGTTTGCAGTAGAGCCATAGAGAGACAGCTATTTAGAGGCCTACATCAAGTGAAAACAAGCTTGAGAGATAGCTGCAGTTTAAATTAAAGTTTAATTTGATTATTGAGTTCCCCCCCTCATTGGTAAATGAAAAATTAACTTGACATTTTGAGTTTTCAGCTTATTTATTCCACATAATTCAATTAGTCTGCAGCTCAAACAGTTCAATATTCAGAAAGGGAAAAACCCCAAACAACTAAACTCCTGCAGATCACAGTAGATTTGTTGGCTAAACTAACATTAAAACACATGCTTAATAATAAATTGATGTATTAATTTCAACTGTATTACTTAGACGGATAGAAACTTAACTAAACACGGAAGCACTTAATTCCTATCAGCTGTGTACTGGGAATAACAAGCGTACTAAAGTTAATTTTCCTTAACAACCCATTAAAAATGGATAAGAAAGCTGAGAACATGCTTCATTAGTAGATACTGCAGTTCCTCTTAGGATTAACTTACATAAAGGTCATCCAAACACACAGTGCAGTAAATGGTTGTATGGAAATAACTGTTTGAATGAAAAATAATTAGCGTAAAAAGACTTAAGGTTAAAATACTACAACAGTTCTATCTGACTTACAGCTCAACCTGAATGCATTCAACCCATTTTTCTTTACTTCAGTGCATTTACACTTCCTGCAGGGCAGTAAAACAGCATCATTATCATCTTTTTAAATTATTTATAAAATGCTGAAAAGACTCCAGATGGATACAGAAATATATCACAGGGGTACAATGCTAAATGGGTGGAGTTGTGCATTTCTTCGTTGTAAAAAAGTGCCTTGCTTAGTTGGTAAAAAAAAGTAATTTAACAAGATGATGATGAGGATCTATGCATCGTACTAATCGATGGGAAGCTGGAAGCAACCTGAGATACGACCCTGGTGAAGCCTTAAACATGTCAAACTAATACTGGACTATTTGAAAGCAGCACCATTTGCTGCAGCTGATACCGCTGTGTTCCATCTTATTGATTTTACAGTTAGATAATCGTCGTTACTGATCATATTTGTCTGTCGGTTTCCACTGGGATTTATCAGGTTTCGGGGGCTGAGGTACAGTAATTGTCTGAGTGAGGATGGACGGCGGCTGTGTAAATGCCAAACAGATATTGCCTGTTAGAGCTGAGATTGAAAATATCCTCTTCGCCAGCTCTCCTCAGAGAGACGCCCTCCTGGGATGTCTGGGCTAGAAAATAATAAGTGAGCAAAGCTCTAATTGTTTCATACACAGTCAGGCTTTATGAACCCTTCCTACCTCGGAGCCACTCGAACCCTGAAGTGTGCTGTTCATTAAAAATCTGCCGCTACAAAATGTGTCTTAAACTTCTCTCTGAGTCGACATCAGACACGCAGCTTCAGCCCAGGCCAAGTATGCAGTATTTCTTATCCAATGAGAGCAGCAAGGCTTTGAATATTATATGGCAGAATGTTTCTTGACTTCATATACTATAATGAAGCCTTGTGCACTCTTATATCCACCCTCTGCAGGACTCAAAGGCCTTGAAAGCCTATTTTCTCTTTCAGCCTCTTATTCTCCTACATCAACACCAAGCTGTCTGAAAAAGTTAGAGCATTTCCAGTTATTTCAGTTTCTTCTGTGCTGTTTTTGGCTGTGCCCTTTTCACTGGGTTGAAGTGGGCGGGGCTTGTTGGAAAACACTGTACTTCTGAGCACCAATCAGGATTTAGCAAATTGGAATCTGATGACAGCTGTTGGTTTGTGTCTGAATGTTGGTGATTTAAGGTTTTATACTATACAGTTATCCTCCAAAATGGGAGTTATACTTCTTGTTTCCACATGAGGCCGAGAAGTACCTTCGTATTTAAGTAAAAATACTTTTTAGTGTGGTTTAGCCATAGATGTAGAGAGAGCTGACAACAGCGCTGCCACTCAGCCATACCTGACAGTCTTCTAACTTTCTTATTTATTTGCCGGTTTAATAAGTTGCCTGTGAATGATGAAAACGCTCTACATGGTGTTGTGAAAGTTTGCTCTGCGATAACTGCACTCCAGCAAAGAGACTTGTGCTCCCTTTGTGAGACGCAGGCGGCCGAGACAACAAAGGGAATAATCAGCCAGTCTGACCATGTTCTGTCCAGTGAATTCACAGCGATGCCCTCATGCTGACGTTAAAACGCGCCACTGAGGAGAACAAAGCGAAACTCCCAGACTTCAGTCCTCCTGCTACCAGACTATTAAACACTGGCTGTAGGAATTTTAAATGAGTGTTATGTTCTTTTGAACTTGGTTATTTTATTATTTACATAAGTTATCATTCATATGAACTATAACAAATGTTCTTGTTTTGTTTACTGCTGCTTGTCGTTACCTTGTTCTGTCTGTATGTTGCTATAGATAACTACCTTACCTTAAGTTTTGAATGTTTGTATGTATATGAACCGGGTAAGCTGCAAATGAATGGCCCTTCTTACGATTAATAAAGTTGTCTGAACCTGATATAAAACCTGCTCAAACCACATACACTGATCCGCCACAACATTATGACCGGTGAAGTGAATAACATTGATCATATTGGTACTATGTGGTGTTCTGCTGGAAAACCTTGGATTTTAACATCTGTGTTGATGAGACTTAAACACCCAAATAAACATTGTCCCAGAACAAACACACTCCCTCATGCAAATGGTAATCCCAAATGTCACTGGCCTACCCCTGCAGGAAAATGCACCCCACCACATGGCAAAAACATCAACCAATCAGGAACATCTTGAGGAACATGACAATCACCCAAGATGTTGGTTTGACCTCCAAACTTCCTAGAGCCCATTCTGATCAAGCATCAACAGGATGCAGTGGAACAAGTTTGATTGACAGAGGCCCCACTGCACAAGCCAGAGTACCCAAAGGATCCACTGCCAACGTCCTGGTGCCAGACCCCATTGGACACCCTGAGAGGTCCTCTTGTCCATGCCCAATGGTTCAAAGCACTTTTGACCACATGAGGGGGACCAACACGATATTAGGCAGGTGGTCATAATGTTATGCCTGATCCGTGTATACATTGTTCGATGACCAAAACCTTAATTGTACCTAAGAATGTTTATCTTTTAATTTTTTTAATTTATTGACAAATGTTTACATTTATCTGATCTTATCCCAGATGAGACTTGACACCAAGTTTTTAGGAGCTTCACAGTCAGTCAATGTAGCTTTTAAAAGACAGTTATTTTGAATATGTTGCTGCTGTGGAACTGACTTATACTGAAATTCATAATAGTACAAACAAAGATGGGTAACGACGCCAGAAAACAAATTGAATATCAGCTACACAACATTATCTGTCTCAAGTTTGCTCATATTGACTAACATTAGATGCTAACTACAGCAAATCCTAATTATACCCAACGGACTACTGGTTCTTTTATTGCAGATAAATTTGTCATCTGTAAGAAAAACAGTGTGTTCTTTCTTTCAAAAAATCCCATTAGTTTGAGTTTTTTGTTCTTCTCCAGTGTATTTTTCAAGTCTTGGACTTTTGCCATCTCCGTTAATGGAATTACATGTACTGACACCACATATAACAAAGAGTGTGGTGTATTCACTTTAATCAGTACAGTACAACTGCCCCTCCTTGTATATCTCTTCTACAGTTTGTGCACAAACATATCGGTTTCATAGCATTTTTCCTTATGTGTCATGTATCTTATGGAATGGAATTACCCATATGGAGCTAAAAGTGAAATATGGTGTAGATTTTCCCATCATCCTGACTGCGTGACTCATGACTATTAAAAACACTGAACTCGTTATTCCTTTTATTTCAAGGGGAAATGTTTCATCATTAACGGTTGCACTGGGTGATGAAAGTCTCTCCGAGTTAACTCAGCACATCTCCCTGTGGGAAACTCAGCTGACTTGACTTCTTTATTAAAGTTTAAACTACCAAATATTTATACAACTACCATGATGCATGAATCAGAGATCTCTGGAGAGGCTCCCCTGATGGATGGAGGAGCCAATAATGAAAAGAGCAGAGGAGCATTTGGGGATAAGCTTCTATCCGTCTCTCCATATTTTGACTGAATGGGGTCTAAATCTCATTGATGGTATGAAGGAAACAATAATAGCACTCATCTGCAGAATAATAGCAATAGTGAAAAGGACAGGAGGAGGCAGACAAAACAAGAAGTGATTTGGAAATGAGCTTAAACCGCCACATTGTTACATAAAGAGGAAATAGGTCAGGAAAAGTGGAATCAGTAGTGAGAATCTTTCCTCAGCGCATGCAAATATCAAGACGAAGATTCCCAAAGCGGAATTATGAATTCATGAACCTGGTGGTTGTTTTGACGAAGCAGAAAAGAGCGACTGACTGAAATATTCTGCGGCTAAATCACACCACATCCACAGCTAATAACTGTGAGCAAGAACACAGCCAGAAGCACTGAGCAGAACTTTAATTTCATTAAATATTCAAATGTACTCACATCCGCCTTCTCAGGCCAAACTACCTCAGAAAATATTTAATATCTTGCAGAACCTGCTTTGCCGTTTCCACTGGCTTTTCACGTATCATTTCTCATTTCTCTCGCTCTCATAGAAGATGAAAACTGGCATCTGGTCATATTTCTTTGGCTTACAGAGTCGTCTGAATGTGCTCCGAATGTGACATTACACTGTTGAAAGTTTGCTCGAGAAAGCGCTCCTCCTCGTCTTGTGCTTGCTCTGCAAACTGTTGAAGTGCTCTGCCTCAGTCGGAGAAGAAAGAGCAAATTTACATTTCAATTTAGCAGCTGGTGATTAAGCTACAGAGCAAAGCTTCTCCGTTAAGTCTGACTCAAGTTAATTGTAGATTAAAAATAAAAGCGCCTCCCTCATTTCAGTCCTCACATACAGAAAGAGGGCAAAGTTGAAGCTCAAATAATAATAATAATAATAACGTCTGAGCTCATTTACTGCTCGGAAAGTATCATCCTCCGACTTTTGTTAGTTCAGTTATCCTCAACTCTGAGGTCAAGACGTCACATCGGCTGCATGATGAGGCACGTTTCGAGCGACTGGATAGCGCAGCAGTTTGTGTCTGCAATAAATCCTGCAGATCCAATCATTTCTCTTGATGAAGACTGTGCTCCATGCTGGTTGATGGCAGCTGATTTATTTATTTATACAGCTCATAAAGGGGAAAGAGGGGGCTTGTTAAACTAATTTTCATGATGATAATTCCTCTAAACACAGTGTGATATGTCATTACACAGTAACTTGTCTAGTCTGTCAGTTCTCCTTGATGCAGCAGCAACGCTACGGCAGCTGTCAAAGTGCTAAGAGAGAAACTTTGTGCAAATTCCAGCTTTGATTTGTGGGCCAAGTGGGAACTTAGTAAAACACACAAACTTACATCACACTTGAACAGTGGAAGACATTAAAACAGTCTTGTTGCCTCAGTAGCTGCTGTTTCTGATGAGTATTTAACTTCAGGAACAACTTTTTTGGAATATAAATATTTCATGTGACAAAAGTGATTGAAGATTTTTAAAGAATGATGCAAAGTTATCAGTCCTTCTGTGTAGTTTTGTGTTTTTATTTATTTATTCATGTATTTTTATGAAGTTGCTGGTTTCTCTGGTCCCTCGAACCATGATTTGTGAATCTAGAATATTGATAACGTGCTATTTGTTTCTTTCTGTTTATCATCATAGATTGTAAATTCATGGTAAATGGTCTGCACTTATATAGCACTTTTTCTACCTTAGTGGTACCAAAGCACTTCACAATGTGCGATGTTCTCATTCACCCATTCGCACACCAATGGCGACAATTTATGTAATTATTGATGTAGACTTATCCATGAGAGTGATCAGTCACCAGTTTAAACCATTTTAATTCAATTCAATGGAAGGCAGCCATCTGCCTCGACCTTTTGGGTTGGAAGTGAGAATGAGGGGGGAGGGGATAGCAGGAGAGGTTGAGGTAGAGATAGCAGGATGCCTCTTATTTAGAAAATGTTGTGAATTGGGAGACTGAGTGATGAACAGTTTTAATGTGATTTAAAGACCCCCTCCATGTCCATATGGTGTTTTTTTTTATATGCTGGAAGACATATCATGAATGAAATAACCAGTCATCACAATGGCTGAACAGTTCTACCCAGAAACTGCCATGTACTGATGACAATTTCAAAAACACAGATTTACACTTCCAGGGTTTCATATGTAACAAACTTCAGACGCCAATCCTGTGGAGCCCCGAAAGGCCTAGCGGTTATGACGCATGACCCACGTGCAGAGGCGTAGCGGCTGTGCCAGGTTCGAGTCCGACCTCGGCCATTTACCGCATGTCCTTCCCCACTCTCTCCCATTTCTAACTCTATCCATTGTCCTGTCCTCTCAAATAAAGAAAAAAAAAAATAAATCTTAAAAAAAAGAAGAAGAATCCAATCCTGTCAACTTGTAGAATCCCCATTAGTTTCAGGGTCGAACGCGTTTAACCATATTAATCCAATATTACAACATCTCATTGTGTAGTCTTGATAACTTTTCCAGAGTTTGAGCAGAGTGTTAGATACACTGGAAGGGATTATTTTAATGGATAAACGTTAATACATAGATATTTCACTAACCACAAATGTGAACCTCCTGGTCACATCAGACGAAACTTCAGGGCATCACCATTGTCAGTCATTTCCATCTAAACTCTAAGCTAATGTGGTGTCCTAGTTTCACTCTTGTATAGCAATGCAGCTGCAAGCAACACTGATAAAAAAGTTAGTGAATAGATCTTTTAGTTATGTCTTATGTTGAACTGGCTCTTTAGTGAGGCTCAGACTGGGTTCATAAGAGGACACCTCTGTTATCCAGACTGAATCTGTGGAAATATTTGAGGAACTGCACTAAAATTCATCATGTGACGATCCCGGTTGTTGTCTATAGTGTCTCGGTGCAGGACAGTAAAGTTTAATAGCACAACACTGTTGAGGTCACGGGCAGCAAGCGCACAAGGAGAGGAAAAAACCTATTTTATGTACGTCACCCTCTTTCACTTTCATGATGTACAAGCCCAAATGGAGCACTGATCCAGTTGCTAAACGACCCTCTGTGGCTTCCCACCAACTGTCCAGTTTCACAGTGTGGACTTCTATTAAAAAGCAGCAGCTGGAAAATGAGCAATCTGAGTGAAGGAGCCCAAGTGAGACATTAATGTTGAGGGTGGGAAAGAAGGATGGTTTGCAATTTTCTTCCCCCACCTACGACATGCATGAACACACACACGTACAAACACACAGTATATATTAGGCCGTACCTTGTGTTTCAATCTACAGCAACTGAGCCACAGAGACGTAACATAAATACATCTAATAAACAGCATCTAGAGGGGGCGGCTTCAAACATGTTATCTACTTTTTTCTCATCTGAGAGGATATTTAAATTCGGTATTAATATAAGATAAGATAAGATACTACCTAGTGATCCCGCGGGAAATTCTTGTGCCAGATATTCCTCAGAAAAAAATGACAATAACATGAGGAGTATGTAGTGCTTAATAGAACATAGCATGCAATATAAGCACTAGTCATTACTCAAATTAATAACCAGAAGTAAAAATGTAATACTGGAAAGGATACTGAAATAGTAAAGTAATATTGCACAACATGATGAAACATTTTACTGAAAAATATAAAATAAAAAAGATCACATACATCAAAATAATCCATGCATCCATTAAAGAAATGTAAAAAATATGCAGTGATATGCAGATTTCAGACACTGAATACCTGAAGATCCTTATAGATATAGGAGTTAATATAAACGTGTCATTTTTCACCAGCCTGCACCTTCGCCCAACTTCATTTAATTCTATGTCATAACTCTCTCTTTCTCCATGCGTCAGGGAGCGCCGCACTTTAATTCACCGGCAAAAGAATGTTTCATATTTAATGCTACACTCTTGACGGGGCTGACTAGATACGACACCTGGACACGCAACTCAGCATCTTATAATAACAGGAGTCTCAAACACATCAGACAATATTCTCTGACCTCGTTCATGTTTAATTTATGCTTTGAAATCCAGTGGTGAGGATAAAATATTACACAGATCAAATCCATCAGCACCTACACAGCTGGATTCTCGTCCGACCTCTTTCATTCAGTGGCAACGATAATGACCCTTTATTCAAACATAGTGTGACGGGAATATTCACCATTTTCCATGAGCTATAATAGCACTTAGAGGGATGCTGGAGCTGATTCCAGCTGACATTAAGTGAAAGGTGGAGTACATGTGGACAGGTGTCAGTTAATCAGTCAGAATAATAGCTGCAGATATCTAAAACGTCACTATAACTATGTACTCCTAATTGTTGTGCATGATGCTGCTCTTGCAAGGCTTTCTGCTGGATACGGGTCCAACCCAGCATTTGCACAGTGTTAGCAGAAGTAATGGCGGCTGCTGTGGTGGATGAGATCATTAGAGAATGTGGTCTAATAGGAGGAGCTCATTAGCGAGGAGTTTGCGGAGAATGAGAGCTCTGTTTATTAGAGGCCTGTGGTCAAAATTAATTAAAAGGCGGTTCAGATGTGGCAGTAAAATAGCTGTTCATATGCAGCACCATAGTATGTTTGAGAAACAAGAAGCGTCCTTCTTCTTGCTGTTGCTTGTGATGGAACTACAAATGACAATGTGTATATATGAAATGTTTTTTATTACTTGGAAGAATTAAATTATGGATAACCGCAACACCCAGTCCAGTTATTAAATGTTGAAACATCTTGCCAGAAGCTAACAATGCCTGTCTTCTACAAGCCATGAAAGATATTGGTAAGCATTATGCTCCTCTGGAGTCCAGTTTTTCTCATAATGTTATCATAAATGTAAATATCATACTAAAAAACTAAAATAACTGTGCTTTTTTGCTAGCTGGGTAACAACTATAGCTACACAGTTTGTTTGCTAGCTAGTAAATAATGAACACAGCTTTAGGCAGAGAAAAGCATGCAGATTTGTTCTTGCTGTAACATTATCGACATAATTTTATCTGTGCTCATAATTTGCAAGCTAGTTAAGAAAACTAGCTAGATACTAGCTTTTTGCTAGCTAGCTAGTAAACTGTAGCTAGTTTGCTTGCTACAAGCTACTGATTAATACAGCTAAAGTTAGGTAGAGCAAAGCATGCATAACTTCTGTTGCTGTAACATTATCAACATACTTTTGGCTGTGTTCATAGGTAGCTAGCTAGTTATAGCAAACTAGTTTGGTACTAGCTTTTTTGCTTGCTAGCTAGCAAACTAGCTCGCAAACTAGCTTGCTGTAATGTAATCAACATAACTTCGGCTGTGTTCATAGGCAGCTAGCTAGTTATAGCAAACTAGCTATGTACTAGCTTTTTGCTAGCTAGCTGGCAAACTATAACTAGCTAGCAGGTTTGCTTGCTACTAGCTACTGAGAAACAAAGCTAAAGTTAGGTAGAGCAATGCATAACTTCTCTTGCTGTAACATTATCAACATCATTTTGGTTGTGTTCATAAGTTGCTTGCTAGCTAGCAAACTAGCTCCAAAACTAGCTTGCAGTAATATTGTCCACATACTGTTATAAATAGCTGCGCCTTTTCTCAGTCTTATCAAAAGGATTTTTATATATTATAAAGTAGCTAGTTAGTTTGCTAGCTAGTTAGTTATAACCATAGACTGTATACATTTATGTAAAATGTACTTAAATATGTACAGTCTATAGTTATCATTTCAATATTATGGCTAAGGGAGGTTACCAGCTAGCTAACACATGGTGCACACTTTTGAAGACAATTAGCAAACATTTGCTAGTTTTGCTTTCTTTCTTATGTTTTCCTGGTGAGCTAACATATCTTTTATGTGTCTCTGATACATTATTATTATTGGAATAAGGTCTTTTAAAAAAGCACCATTCATCAACATTAACATTGAATCTGAAGCTTTTGTTCATGTTCATTGTTTTGTTCATTTATTTATGAGGCTATAGGGTGAAAAGTGCAATGGGAGCTGGCTTCATGTGGTTTTACAATTTATGCAACGCTACTTTTATCTGGGAGACACTGATCATCTGATCAATCATTTATCATATCTACTCCCACATACAGAGGATGCCTTCATTTGTTCTTTTTCTAAAGATTCATCCGTCATCACAGGCATCCTTTTGACTTTGTGAATTGACTTGTTTTTTCAGTGCTGCTTTGTCAGGAAAATACTGATCATCTGATCAGTCGTTTATCATGTCTGCTTTCTCCCTTTCTCTCACACACACAGAATGCGATCACTTGTTTTAGGATTCATCCCGGTATACAGTGTTGCAACACCACTTAGTGTTTATCCCTCTCTCTTAATCTTCTGAGATTCCTTCCTACTCATTACAGTGCTTTAGTGTTTTCCTGAAGTGTCACGGTTGGTTTACATATTCAGGGTGTGTGACTGATTCTGGTGAGTTGGTCTGGGCCAGAATGCCAACACCGATCTGTCGTCCCAGTCCAACTCTGTGTACAGTTATAATGGTATGATTTTAGGCAGTGATATGCTCACATCTTGCAGGAAACAACGGTATAAGTCTGTTGTAAGAAGAGCTGGATAAGAAAAGGAAGAAAAAAAAACTGCTTTGAGTTGTGACTTTGAAATGGACTTTAGGTTTCAGTCATGATGTATTGTCTCTGTGACCCAAATGATAAAGGGTAATTCTAATTGGAGAATGGGAGCATGGCCAGAAGAGGCTCATAGTTTTATCTTCTGCAGGGTAATATTTCTGTGGATTTGTCTGAAATTTGAGAAAGGTCATGCAGACAAAAAGAAACTTTGAAAAGAATTAGAAAAGGAGACGAATACAAGGTTACTTTGAACAGTGATGGAGAGGAGAACCAGCCGTCTTCCCTCGATGTTGAGGACAGCCAGAAAACATCCATTTGACGAAATTAAATACATCGATCTATGGGGGAGTTTTGGACACGGACTGAGGCTCATTTTGAGCTCTGCACAACAGCAAATACAAATCTGTATAAATGTGCAGGGAGTGTGTGGAGAACTTAGGGAAGCACTGGAGATGCACTGTCAAATAGAATCAAGATGTTTTCCAAACCATGTAGACGTTTCATTTAGTTTGCACTTGATCTCTACCCTTTGTTCTGTTTCAGCACATTTAAACAATAGCGGATTAAGAGAGCGTGTTTACTGTGGAGGATGAATCAGCAATATTCCACCCACGTCACATTTTAGCACAATCTGTCACATTTAAAAAGACTATAGTACTCTGTAAAAAATATATAATCTATAAAAGAATCTGTGAATATCTGGCAGCACGAGTGCCAGTGATAAAAGTGGTGGAATACTTGAATGGTCCAAACAGAGCCGGCTTGCCCATTAGAAATATAGGCAAATGCTAAGGGCCAATTAATATTACTACAAAACAATGCTATTCAATTTCTTTTGTAAGCATATGTAAATTGCCAGTGGAGGAAGGCGCCATATGAAAGCTCGTGTAGGGCGCCACATTGGGTAGGGCCGGCTCTGCATACTGTATATACTTTTTTTTGATTTTGCTAAACATCATCTGTAATTTAATAAAACGGGAAAAAGTCTGTATCACCGATAGTATTTGCACTGTATTTATTATTTAATCGCAATGTATTTTAATTTGTATGTACTCAATGTACTGCACATGTAGAGATATTGACAATAAAGTTCACTTTAACTTTGACTTTCAAAAGTAACACTTAAAAAGCTTATTTATAATTTTTTTAAATCCTTTATACACATCATTTTTCTTACTAATACTGAAAAAACTGTAAAATAATCATATTTTCTTGCTTAAATGAATACAATAAAAAAAGGCAATTTTTATGGTCAGAGAGAACAAAGAACAAACTCTCCATCCATCTATCCATCCATTATCTACACACCACCCAATCCTCTGTAGGGTCGTGGGAGGGCTGCAGTCTATCCAACTCGGGCAAAGGCAAGGGACACCCTGGACAGGTCGCCATCGCAGGGCTACATAGAGACAGACAACCGAGCACACTCTCATTCACACCTATGGACAATTTAGAATCCTCAATTAACCTCAGCATGTTTTTGGACTGTGGGAGGAAGCCGGAGAACCCGGTGAAAACCCACATTGTACAGGAAGAACATGCAAACTCCACATAGAAAGATCCCAAGCGTCCTAACCGGGACGCGAACCAGGGATCTTCTAGCTGCAAGCCACCGTGCAGCCCCAAGAACAAACTACCATTTCTAATACTAGAGATTTGATGAGGACATTATGTATAGTTTAAGCCAGTTTTTTAGGGTTAACATAGGGTTAATCACCGAAAAAAGGATGCAAATAAATGTTTTTTCATCGGATTTTATGAGTTATCTGTAATTTAACAAAGCAGGGAAAATCTATAAAATGACAGTAAATTGTTAACATTTAACATTTCTTACCGTGTAGCTTTAAACCGCCGAGACCAGCACAAGTTGGTTGCTCTGGGCTTAAATATATTAAATTGTCAGTGGTCACTCTTGAAGTGACTCACAGGTTTACAGGCCGTTTGTTGGGAGTAACAGATGCTGCTTCTCTCTCGGGGCGCTCCTTGGAGTAAACACAGCGTCTTCACAGCGAGCACGGAGCATGATGAAAGGACATGACGGATCCATGGATGCTCCCCGAGGCGGCCACAGTTTTCCACTTAATGATGTTATTACAGCAGCTGGCAGTAAAGCCTGTGCATGAATTGCAGTATCCACAACAGATCAAACCAAACCCACAATGTAGCACATTCTGAGTGGGTGCCAAGGAAAGTGCACAAACTATATGTTGAGGAGAAAACAAAACACTTGGGTCTGTTCTGTGTGGAGCGAAGGCTTCGCTTAGAGCAGCCTGTAAATGACATTTTTAAAACAACAGTGGAGCAAATGACAAGGTGAAATGGGCTTCAAGTGATGAATTACAGAGAATTTTTCTAAGCTCTATTTCAAATTTCAGTGCTATTTTATTCAGCTGCCTGCGATTTTACTGTTCAGTTTCAACTCTCACTGCTCTTGTTGCACCATTTTCAGCAGTGGTGGAATGTCACTAACTACATCTATACAATGACTGCATTCAAGTTCACATTTAAGGTCCTTGAACCTAGGATGAAAACTTTGATACTCCACTATATTACAAAGAGCAATATTGTATGTATAATAAAATACTAATAATCTATCCTTTATTGATCCCCTTGTGGAAATTCCTTCTCTGCATTTGACCCATCTCATTCAAAGTTAACCTTAACTAAACATACTAGGAGCAGTGGGCTGCCACGGTGCAGCGCCCGGGGAGCAGTCAGGTGTTAAGGGCCTTGCTCAAGGGCCCACAGTCCAAAAACATGCTGAGGTTAATTGATTATTCTAAATTGTCCATAGGTGTTAATGTGAGTGTGCTTGGTTGTCTGTCTCTATGTGTAGCCCTGTGATAGACTGGCGACCTGTCCAGGTTGCCTGAGTCAGCTGGGATAGGCTCCAGACCCCCCCGTGACCCTACAGAGGATTGGGCGGTGTATAGATAATAGATGGATGGTTACAGTGGCACCTGTCAAGGAGTTGGATATATTAATCAGCAAAACAGCTCTGACCCATCGAGGCCTTGACTCCACAGACCTCTGAAGGTGTCCTTTGGTAACAGTACACAAGTGAACTTCAATAATGAAGCCAACAGTCAGTGTGGTTGAAAATGCCATTACAGGCTTATTAAAAACAAGGTCACCAACATCAAGTCTAATTAGGGGAATAATTCTGTAGGGGGTTGCAATGACAATCAGCAGGCCGATGCACTGGGAGTGTGCTAGCAGTAACATAGCATTCACAATATACCTATTTTCACCACAGCCAAAACAAAACAATAACAAAAAAACACAGCACAGTGCCACAGCAAAACTTCACCACAAATCAACAGGTGAACTTTATCAGCCCTTTCCTGCAAGCAGAGGTTTGACACCAGCCTGCAGCAATGGCCTGAAGCCAGAGCTTTCAGTGTCATGAAGGAGGCTCTCTTTTAAGCTAAGGAGGTTCTGTTGAGAGCTTGTGATTAAACTCTCCTTACGTATTGTTGATTTCCTCTGAGTGATACAGATTATTAGCTGAGGGTATATGTTTTACCTGCAAACCTGTTGAACTCTAAATTAATAATTCCACTGAGTGAGGCTGTGCAGTTACAGAATCCCTCACTGCATGCGTTGTGTTGCCACAGGAACCTCCATACATTCAGTTGGTGATGCAGAAAATGCATGACTATGTTTATATGTTTGCTACCATGTCTGCTTTACACTGCTGGACCTGCAGCTAATAGACCACAGAATAGAAAACTGAGAGAATATTCAATTAATGCCATTCATTCCACTTTGATTTGACCAAAGCTAAAGTGATTTCCACGTCTCCGTCATTATGGGACAGACTTAAATGCACTTCTTCAGTATTGTGTTAATGATTATTTTACCAGCATTCCCCTCTTGCATCATTTGCAGATGCAACGTTTTTTACCGTAATACATTTTTATATTCTTCATGCCTCTCCATTGAAAAATGAAAGCAGAAAGCACCATTGTGATACCCTTTACACCTGACTGGGGTTTTAGGTTTTTTCAAGCCACCTTACACAAAGAAAGCCTGGCTGTGTAGCTTTATAGTACACCCCTCAGCACTCTGCCTGTGAATTTAACACAATACAAATTAATCTCAGGAATGAAGCTTAACATCATGAAGATACTCCCATACCTTGCTGTTGCTGCCACTTTTTCTGGACTTTTGTGACCTTTTATGAAAGATAGAGGCAAAAATCCATTAAAAATCCAAATAAATCCCAGAGAAAATCGGTACCTCGGAGTACTACACGACCCTAACAACTAAAATACTAATCATAAGACAGAGTTTGCTCGGCTTACCAAAGAAGCAGCACAGAGGAGTGATCACATGAGGCAGACTGAAGCTGACACACCTGTGCTTCTCTTCTCACCTTGATTGGCCAAATTGTGCCTGGGTCCTAGTGTCCTCCTGCTACAGTCAGGGTGGTCTGTGTCAAAGTAAGAACCACATGAAGCTTTCCCAGCAGAATGTTAATCAGAGCGTCACATTGCTTCCACTGGCTCACCTTCTTTCCACTGTGGGCAGTGGTGGCACAAGGGTTAAATCTCTGGGCTACTGATCAGAAGGTCAGAGGATCAAACCCCAATGCGGCCAATGTTGGGCCCTTGAGCAAGGCCCTTAACCCTACCTGCTGCAGGGGCGCCGTACCATGGCTGACCCTGCACTCTGACCCCAACTGGGATATGTGAAAACAACATTTCACTATGCTGAAAAAATTTATTTGTTTCTTTCTTTTTCTTTAATGCATCCTTCTGCCATCTCTTCCACAGGGAAACAACACACCCTACCACATTATATACTATATAAACTTAATTCATCAGACCTTCTTCTATTGCTCTGTGTTCCAGTTAAAAGTCACTGCCTAGAGCCAAGGAGTAATTCCAGCACACAGCTTCTCATAAACCCACAGCTTGTTGTTTGTGCATCGATTTCTGTATTGACAAGTCAGATACAGGTTAAGGCTTAACTAAGCTAAATGGCTGCTACCCGTAGCTTTATTTTTAGTGTATAGACGCGAGAAAGGTGTTAATAGTCTTATGTAGCTGTTGGCAAGAGAGCTGCTAAGTGGATTTCCCAAAAATGTTTGTTTAAGCCAGTAAACCAAGCAAGAAAACTACCGCGCTGCTTCCTTTAACAGTATTCATGAAGCAAATACATTTGACTGTAATTGTCTGAAATCGCCACTTAAACTCACTTTAACTAGATTTACTCCGATCTTATGTCCCCAGTTCAGTGTACCGGCTCTTAACAGGGACGCCGTGTGATGTCTGCTTCAAAGAACGATTACAGTGAGCATATAAAAAGCCAACGCAGAAGGTGGTTTAAGAGCAGGGATGTCAGCTTGTTGTGGCGAAGGCTTGTTAATCCTAATTAGTGCCCTTCACTAATGAAGCCGTCGGGCCTGTTGTGTAGCCAGAGGCGTGCTGCGTGCCGCTACAGATGCTCTTATTTTTGTCCTCTGTTTTTGCTTCACAAGTTGCCTTTAATAAATGATGAATCAAGCACTTTAATTTTGCAAATAATGCTTGTTAAAAGCACCTGTTAGGGATTATGTGCACGTTCAGTATTATCTTTAAGCCTCATTACACTAAAACACTTCAGCTGGTTGAATTTCAGGCACAAAGTGGAGTCAGTGCATCCATTTAAAACAAGTCTGGGATTAGGCGACACCTTGTTCTTTTGTTGCTGCAGTTTGCAAGGATGCTTGTTTGTACTTGTGAGCACAGGCAGCGGTTGGCCTGAAGGCTGAATACTTATTAATGTATGGAGAACCCAAAATGCTAATGAATAAAAGCCTATCTTGGCAGCGAATCAGTCCATACTGCATGAAAGTCACTGAATTAATTAACTGGTGATCAAGCATCATCATGAAGTGGCCAAGAGGGCCGCTGAAATCAAACAGATGCTTCAAAGTCAGATAATCCATCAGTGAATTATTAAATGATCTTTATGTAACCTTGTCATTTATGATGTTCCCACTGCTCTTCTGTAAAAAAACAAAAAAAACATCTAAAATAGTTGTTTATAACGCAAAATATTCTGCATTTGCACAACAAAATACACAAAGAGCATTCACAACAATATAAAAGATGTTTCCAGGGATGACCAAAACTGATAAATATGAACTACTATTGTTCTACTAACAGCCTGTATGTACACAGATTCACTCACTATCTCCATCTTGACAGTTTATTTAAACTGGCTGGATAAGACAGCACTAGATGTGTTGCAAGTATCTGCACTTGCAAATGAATCATGTGATCAGAAATCAACAAATATATAATTAGCAACACAACATAGCCTCAAACCATCTCAACAACTCATGTCTGATGTGTTTTCAGTTTTCATAGATGTTTTTTGTGGCGTGATTTTGCATTTAATTGTGTTTTCTGTGTTCGTATAGTATTTTTTGTGTTTGGTGCATTGTATTGCACACGTGTTATGAAGTTAGTGAAGACATTTCCCTTATTTTCTTGGCTGTATGTGGTTTTTGAGCTCACCTTGAGCTCTGTGGACCGCCGTGAACAACAAAACACAAAGCTTGAACTCATTTATTCACTTCTACCCACATCTCACCGAAGCCAGTTTGACAACTCCTGATGCTCAGGTCTCACAAGAAGTATCATGACTCCTTCACAGATTGCTCTCTTCCTTTCCTGGCACTCGGAGAAACTCCATCAAACTCGGGCGTGTGCATTGCTCCAGGGGCTCTGCAGCCTCATAACACCTGTCTCTGCTTGGAAATGTCCAGGCAGTAACATGGATCTCTTTAGATCAGGCCGGTCGACTCCAATATTCAATCAGGCCCTCTTTCTCCATATTGATTGCCACCCCTCCTCCTCTTCCAGCGATCCCTGGCTTGCAGCGAAGTGGGGATGACAGCGGTTCTTGCATTCTGCATACGGATGAGATGTAATCTGTCTGCCATCTCCAGCTGGAAGTGCTATCTGGCGGCCGCGGGGCAGAGGAGCGGAAACGACTCGTTCTGTTCAATCATTGTTCTCTCCAGAAGCGGGTCTCTCGGACAAGAACCGAGAGCGAAAAAGATTCTGCTTTCACGCACACACAAGGAGGCTGTCCGCCTGATGAGCCCCGTCCACCTGGAGTGCAGAGTTTCAGGGCGACAGTCTCTGACCTCTCCGTGCACATCTGCGGCTCTGCTTCATTTTCTAAGTGCCAGAGATAATTTTCTAAAAGTTTCGAGTTTCCGGCTCACCTTTGACCCTTTTGCAGTTCTGCAGAGCGAGCTTGATACCCTCCTCTCTGCTCGGTAATCTGCAAAGAGTCGCACGATGAAAGCAGCTCGGACTCAGATGTGACACCGCTGCTGGCCTCTGACACGGGGATCGAATGTCTGTCTTGACGCCACAGAAGCTTGTTAAAGTAAAGCTTCTCCGCGGGGAGATCCGTTGAACTTTCCGACTGTTTGCCAAGTACATTTAAGATTCTGTCTGAGCGGCTCAACTTCAAAAGGAAATTCAGCACCAATCCGCAGCACACCCACCAATCACTGTCAAGTCCTCCCCTCGCTTTTCTTTCCACGACAGCTTTGGAGATCTCTTCTCTGTCGCCCTGCTAGATTCAGATGGAAGTGTGATTATGGGCTCCACTCGGTGGCGGCGTCAGTTTTACACGGTGAAGTTTTGGAGCGCATGAAGATTAATTGCGCCACTTTGTCCTCTTGCCACCTTCGCCTTACACTATTTCAACTTTGTTTAGCCTCATAGATGTCAAAACAAAAGTGTCCTGGCGTCTGTTAACACGGGGCTTTTCTCTCTTATTACACAACGCCGCCTTTGGTGCAATCACTGTAACATTAGCTCTAACTGCAGCGTGCTATTAAGTGTGGATGGATGTTCTTGTCTACTGTCCAATGTGACACGTACACTGGAGGCACGCACGCCCAGAGCAAGCCGCACAATAACGATGCTGCCTTCATGGTTTGTTGTTATATAAAACCGCAGCTCAATACTGACAGGAGGCAGTGGATGTGTATTATTAAAGTGGAAGGAGTGACAGATACTCACATCCAAGCACAAGAAGCCTCGTGGCTAGTTTGCAACACTCTGTCAACTCCGATGTGATGGGATAGTTTGTTTAATCCCCCTCACATCGGCCCCTCTGACTCCCACTCCCTTATTCCTTCCTCACACATCCTCCATCGAAGCCTCAAACGCTGTCTTTCTCAACCATCTGACACCAAGCGAGACATGAGTGTCACTTCTGCTCTGACAAGTTTTAAATTAGCACAGTTTCTTACTTGTAATTATCTTCCACCGTCTGGACCAGTGATCACATTATCTGCAATTAGTTCCAGTAACTGTGAGGTGTAAGAAAATAATAGTATGTATGCAAAATGGCACAATTCAGTGCTCCAGTATACAATGTATTAGACAATTGGATTATTATTACGGATGCATTAATGTGTAAACAGATTTTAGACCTCATTTCAGTGGTGGAAAGTACATTTACTCAAGTACAAAGTATTTTACTACTTCAACCTCACGACATTTCAGAGGGAAAGGTTGTACTTTCTACTTCACAACATTCATCTGACAGCTTTAGTTGCTTTTAAGATGAAGATCTGACACACAGGATAATAGAACAAGCTTTCAAAATATAACATTGTTAAAGATTAAATCAGACGTCTCCAACCTTTTTGACTTCTTACAAAAAGCACTACATAGTCGACGTTGCATTTCAGATGTCTGTGATTTGTTAACAGCTCAAAAAGAGTTGTTTCCCTCTAAACTTCTTACATGGTTTCATTTCAGTAAAAGTTCAAATGATCTGATATCTCATAAAAACTCAAAGATTATAGAAAAACTGAAGACAGATTTGTGCATCAGAACTTTGTTTTTTCTTCTTCTTTCCTCCCTGTTTTATCATCTGGCAACCCTTTAACTTTATCTGCTGTCAATGTCTAATAAAAACATATATAAAGTAGTTCAACCCTGCAGCAGCTACAACAGTAACTTGCTGTTGACACACTGATGCTTTAATGTTATTAATCTCATGATGTCATATATAACTAGGAAAGCACTCGGAGAGCGCAGACCTCCACCAAGCAGCTGTTACCTTCTCAGCTCTGTGGCGTATACCGCAGTAAACGACACTACTGTTTTAGCTCGTTTTGTGCTGGTACCAGGCCGTCTGGGCCGCTATCAAAACAGGCAGCATGGGAGGCAGTAAACCTCGGAACTGGATCCATTTATTTGTCACAGACAGGGTGAAAGAGTACAGCACGAGTGCCGGGCGGGACATACACACAACGCACTTCTCTTCATCTACTCTCTTTTTTGGTAATCCAGAACATCACCAAAATGGAATCACCTGTTCCTTGTTCCTTATCAACATTTCCTGAATATTTCATTAAAATCCGTTCATAACTTTTCAAGTTATCTTGCTAACAGACAGACAAACAGACAGATAAACGCAGGCAAAAACATAACCTCCGCTTGGCACAGAGGGACCAAAACAATACTTTTACTTTAATACCTAATTACATTTTCTAGGTAATACTAATACACTTTTAACTGAGTAGAATTTTCATGCAAGACCTTTACTCACAATGGAGGATTTTATACATCGTTTTATTGGTATTCTTAGTTAAGTGAGTGTTTTTTCCACTTCTGGCTAATTGAAATAACTTTATACCACTGAGAACTTTGGGTATTACAATCATGACACTTTATAAGCTGTCTGCAAGGTAGCCAGTAACTTACTCACTAGTGATGAAGCTAATGCTATTTGTGCAAGAAAATGTCTGCAATCATTTCTGAATCATAACCAACAGGCAACTCCACTGGACACAAACATGGCAACAACTTGTGTGTCTTACTTTTAGTGTCCCCTGGAAACAGTTTTTTATATTGCTTCTTGGGTAAATTTGATTCTGTGCAACTTGCAACATTTTTTAAATTTAGACAGCAACAACAATCTGCATTTAAAGCATTTTTCTTTATTTTGTTATTTAAAAAAAAATATTTGCAGCATATTTTGGTATTTTCTTGTTTTTCCTTATTAGCATGAGTTCTTTTCTTCTTCTTTTTTTTTTTCAGCTCTCAGGTCTCAGGCCTTACTTACTCATACAAACCAAAGGCCAGCTGTCCTATAGCTAACTACAAATCAAAATACTCCACCTTAAAATGTAGGATATTACAAGTATAAATTATTCAAAGCATAATTTAAAATTGCACAAACGTATTTCATTCCTCTCTGTCGCTGAGGACACATTAACAATTAAAGCTACCCTGACAATACACAAGTGATGTTTCCACAAGTGAGTCTCCCGTGTTATTAGTTGGTACAGAGGTGGGGGGATAATGTCAGCAGGCTCTGATCTGAGGCTTTGGGGGGTTATCAGCCACATCGTCTCAACAGAACAAAGCTCTGCCTCCCTTTGATGGCAGCCCTAAGTTAGGAAACATGATTAAAGTGCTCTACTTTCTGCTAATCCTCTGAGGGGAAACTTGATAAATCTACTGAGCACTAAAAAGGACATGGAAAGGAGCAGAGGCAAAATGGGAAGAGAGAAAAAAAAAGTGGGAGGATGGAAGCGGCAGCTTTTCAAAGTCTGTCTTGTCATCCAGTCTTTACACGTTAAAGAGCAAAACCAAAGAAGCGCTTTCTTGCCTGCATTTGATAATCAGTGAACAAATAAGTTCAATGGGATGCGAGTGAAACTGTGAATCCAAATAATTTCCTCGCAGGCCTTCTCACTTGACTGTCTGAGAGGATGAAAAGATCTCTGTCATCCTCCGTGGAAACAGTCTTTCATGGAAACTGAAGTGCTGTTATTTGCAATTATCAGCCCCATCCTCCTTCTCAATACTAATCATTCTCTTTTTTCTTGCGCCTCAAACCATTTCAAACTGCCTCAGTCTGACATTTTACACCGTACTTAAAACCCCAAACTGTTTCCCACTTCTTCCAAGTGAATTAATTGCTGTGTTGTAGCCGAGCAGATGTCTTTTTGTCTCGGCATGTGTGTGTTATGTAACTCCGATAATCTCCCACATCTGTGTGGTATGGCCAACTTGATGAACAGCAACTACACCTGCAACGCTGCCCCCAAATCACAAGGGCCCTGTACTGTAGTGCTTCAAAACTGCTCACACACACACACACACAGCGCGCCGGCTCACTGTAAAACACTACATTTATTATTCAGAGGGGGAGTGAAACGCTGGGGTGTATTGAGCCAATTGTATATGTGAGGGTGTATTTCCTGCTCTTGTCACCTAGTGCCATATTCCCGACTCCATAAACGTCAGGGGTTTTTAACGTTTCGGCTGCACTCCCAGGTGTGCACTGCCAAAATTGTCAGGATGCAACACTCAAGCGATTCATCTCCATTTAGCCCCAAACTCTCGTCAATGGACGGAGGAAACAAATGGCCCCATTTTAGGCGTAATGGATTTTTAGCACTGCCTGCTTGTAACACCTCGCAGAGCTACAGCTGAATTATAAGATAAGATGAATCTCAAATTGAGGATTCTGTCTTCGACGGCACGGATCGATGACTTACTTTCTGTATTAGCAAATAGTTCAGCTTGTTTGAGGGTTTGAAGCTGCTGAAGACTCTGAGTGCTGCATCCTGTGGAGTGGAAGTAGTCTGAACTGGAGTGGCTGATTCAGTCGCCCGGCCTACTCATTACCCTGTGAATCTGTCCTCCTGTTAAGAGACCAGCATCTATTTGTGGTGTCTAATACACTCATCAAGAATGCTTCTGCTATGAAAAGCAACTAATAAACAAACACAGGGGGACTATTTTCTGGCATCCCCTCTGTTCATATCTATTTAGAAAAAAATAATTTGGAGAACGTGGTAATGATCGTACTTCCTCAAATGGAACACAATTCAGGCCTCTTTGCCTCTGAGCCAATCATTCCATCTACTGCATATTTTACACATGCCTGTTTGTCCTAGATTCATAAGAAAAGCCTGCCGGCTGAAGCCATGTCAAAGAATTAACGAGAGGAATTGTTAAAAAAAGAAAAACTAAAGTGCACACATCTCTGCAGGGTCAGAGGAGAAAGAAATGAAGGAGAGAAAAAAAAATCAAAAAGAGTTTTAGAAGTTGAATGGCTCTTTGGTTTTTGAGGAGAGGACTGCACAATAATCCGGTCACGTTTTCATCTCGGCTCCTGTCATGCCTCGAAGCTTCCTGGCATCCCACTGAAGTCGAACAGTTGTCTGGCCTCCAAGACTCTGCACCACCGTGGCTATAATAATTATAGAGGGGACATTCAGGCAGCAAATGCTCTCCTCTCTCTATCCTGGTTCTCAGTTTCCCCTTTAATGGAGCTTCGCCAGCAGAATAAAAACACAAGTCATGTTACATCTTAGTACCACAGACTCATAATCGTTTAAATGTAAAGAGTATGATGTAACATTCTCATGAGCAGACACAACACTTAAGAGGAAGGGCTTGTTATAATCAGAGAATAGGAGGAGGAGGAGGAGGAGGAGGAGGAAGAGCCAGCAGGCCTGCACCTCATCTGTTGTTTTTCTGTTCCTCATGCTTTAATGATCAAATGCCCCCTGGTGGTAAAATTAGTCATGTGCATTTTAAAACTTCTGTCATCTCTCATAAAAAAGAACTCCATCTGCTCTGAATCAGGGGTGTTGTTTTCCATCCTCAGAAAAGTGCCTGAGTATCCAGATACAGGTGTATTAATACATTTAATGACTGTAAAAGACTGTTTTGAGGTACTTGTGGTACTGTGGTTACTTTTCAGACTAAGATTTTACACAAATAATAAGGTTACAAAACCAAAAGTCATTGTTAAAATAGTTTTTGGCATGCGATCCCTTACAGCTCCTTGTCACATTTCAGACATGATCTATGAGAACATCTCGTTACCGTCTAGACAGCATGACTGGTGTATATTTTCACCTTGTGTGTGCGTCGTGGCAAAACGTGGTCACAGAGACACCTGCTGTAGCGCAGACAAACACAGAGGTGGTTCTGAGTGCTTTGGCAGGTGCTCTGGGTGTCTGTGGACAGATATTGTCGATGCAAATGTGTCGCAACTGTACAAAATGCATTCACGAAACTCTGCAGGTGTGCAGCTGAGATATAAAAGGGTGAGTTTGAAGATGTGAGTGGTGCTGAGCAAGAAAAAAAACTCCTGTAATGATGCAGTAATGGCTGCTGAAGGCTCCCGGCTCGGAACGTGAGCAAATTCACAGACGTGACATTTAGAGTTTCACATCATTTTGAGCTCTTTTAATGCTTTAGATGCCCCCCAGCCTCTCCTATGAAAACACATTCAGTCAATGAAACCATACAAACACACATGTCTGAGTATCTAAACTCCAAAGGCATCAAATATCAGGTCGCAACAATGCTTATTCGACTTCGTAACACACTCCCACTGAGGGGTTTGGTTTGCGTCTCCTGACAGAGCTTGTATTGTAGGTATTTATCAAAGTACTCACGGAATACTCAACGTTATGCAATAATGTATTAATGACTACCGAGTACCCATGGGTTGCAATGTGAATATGTTAAATTTCCCAGGTGAGGCATCAATCAGTCTTATCTTATCTTAAAGATTTATTGTTCTCATCTCAACCCCTCAGAATTAGCTTGTGACCTTTTGACAGATCTCAACTCCATCTACCACGATAAAAAGTAATTTCAGTTAGCACTACAACATTAAATGCTACATACCTCAATTAGCATTTAGCATTTTTCTACAGAAGTGTTTATATACTTTTAGTCATGGAAGATTTTAAATAAAGGATATTCTTTTTCTACCACTGTCTAAATGTCACTTAATGTGCATAAGATCATGTCATGTCTGCCATTATAGCAAACTTTGTTGTTCACACATTGGAAAATAACCCATGCTGGCGGCCTAGTTAGGGGAAAAGAAGCCATTATTATTGTAAAGCCTGTTGTCTTCCCAGCTGCCACAAAGCACAGTCCGTTGGGAGCAGCTATTTGGGGGAATGGCCACAATCTGTACGCCTCAGTCAATACTTTTCCACACAGCCCAGAGAGGGGCATTGCTTTTTGTGACCCGGCGAGCATATAGGAGGCTTTGCATCAACCACGTCAGCTGATATACTCTAACACTCCCTGGAGAGGCTTTCTCATGCCAGAACAAAGGGAACCAGCCTTCATGTAACCAAGCCTGTAAAATCAGAGGCATAAAAGACCCTGAAATCCATCAATCACAAGGGGCAGTGACACACCCATCAGCACAGAACAAGCAGAGAAACCGGAGCTGCCTCTGAAGTAGGCCATCAACTATTCATTCTGTTGTGATGCGCCAACACCTATCAGGTGTGTTGCAGTCTGTACTGATTTTACCTTCGCCGCTGCTCGTCTTTACAGGAATCACTGCTCCATGAGGAGGAAGGAGTCCAGCCATTACACTGATTGCTCAGAGGGAGGACTGGCTCCATGCATATTTCATGAAGGTATTCCAGTTTTGGGACAATTCCTCAGCTGTCTGAGTGAAGCTAGTGACAAGCAGCCAAGACTTACACTCTCTATCACGAGGGATTGCTGTAGTTTTTCAAAAAAAAAAAATCATCAGCATAGTGATTAAAATGTCCCCCTGTAGTGGCTTTATTGACTTGTGTAAATGACACAGCATGAAGAGGATTTTGAGAGTCATTAATCCAAACAGGCTGTGTAATCCGTTAATAAAGGTCTTTACTCAAAAGCCTCCGGGGTGCAATATCAGAATATAAAGAAGTGATCCAGACAATGAGTGGAAAAAACCCAAAGAAGATCAGTAATTTATTAGAGTGTATAAAACAAGAAAAGACAGTTTATTTCATTGTTTTTGCAACACACTCACATTCCATCCACCTATATCCATGCATTTACTCATCTCTCACACTCATAAAGGTGCTTAATGCTCGGCCCATAAATACGTCGTGTGAAATTGGCAGTAATCAGTACTACTTACTAACTGGACTTCATTCTAAAAAACAAATACATGCTTACCAAACAGCAGCTTTGTTGTCTTCCTCCACCACACACACACATATACAGTAAATAAGCCCTTAAATTAATGTAACTGAGTTAGTTTACATTCAAAGTGAACAGAAATTCTGTATGCATGCACTGTCTATTATTGATTAAATGTGACTGCGAGAAATAAATCAATCCATTTGTTAATTAGAGCAGATCAAAAGCTGGAATTTTACCGTTCAACGCTTGTTTTTGCAATTCAATACAACAAACCTGAATACCTGGGATTTAATGAGTGCACCTGCTTACAGCATTTCAAACACGTCTTGGTGAAAGCTTTTATTTTGAATGGTTTTGAAGCAACGATTATGGCACCTCAATCTTGATGCTGTGGGAAATGTGGTCGACATGTTTTGCCTGAGGGTGTTGGTGGACTGTCCATCACTTGTTTTGTTTCTGAAATGCTTAAAACAGACCAGCAGCAGTGGTGATACATGTCAAACTCAAAGAAATACTACGACGCTTTGGGAAGTGTGAGATGAGAAGATCGATACTGCTCTCATGTCTGGATGAGGATGGAGAGAATCAGAAATGTATAAGGGAAAAGCCCAGCAAAACCACAACAACTTGTAGTAACAAATGGGATACACTCATCATGTTCCCAGACTTTATGCTGCTACATATTTAACATACAGCCATGATAGTGGCATCAACCTTCTCATCTAACTCTAACACTACTTCCCAAAATGTCAAACTATCTCTTTCACACATGAACATATACCTTAAATGTGCACAAACGGTAAAACAAACATAATATTGGGTCAAAGAAGGCAACAGTGAAATGAAGCTCCTCGAGCCTCCACTGAGTAACACTGGGCACTAATCCTTCTTACATCTGCTGTAGTAGCTGAATATAGTGTTGTCTATCCACTTGCGGAACTTGGACACAGCAGTGTAGACTCCAGGAAACTGAGCATCGGCACAGCCTGTCCCCCAGGACACCACACCGTAGACCCGGCCGTCGCACACGAGCGGACCGCCGGAGTCCCCCTGAAACCGAAGGATGGAGGGAAAAAATTATGCTTTTTGGAGCGTCCCACTGATGTGACATTTACCAGTCTGTTACCCGTCAGGCAAATGGATCTGGTGACACTCTGTAATGTCTATGATGTTGTAAACCAATCTGATGAGAAGACAACACTAAGTTGATCCAAGAACTGTTTGTGTCGCCACAGCCTGACAACCTCTTACTTTGGTTATAAATGTTGCCTGTTTTAATCTTCTGAACTCCAAGCTCTTTCTGGGAAATTTTTTTTGCCCCTGTTTGCCCCATTTTTACTCACCGTGGGCTCATTTTTCACTGCAATATAAAGTTCTACACCTCTATGGAAGCAGCACAACCATGGCTAGAGGTAGAGAGAACTTAAAAATGTTTTCTGTGCAGTATCACACAGTTATGCCAGAAATCATTAAGGAAGGAAAAAACTAAAGTAGAATTTTGTTGTTGATTGTTTTACAAAAATTTAAAGAAAAAACAACAACAACATGTGCCCACAGGTATTGCCAAAATTGGAAAGTACAATAGACATTTAACTATTATCATTTTAAATAAATTTTAATACTTCTAATACTTATCTGCTCTGCAAACACAGCCTGCAGTTCATCCCAGTTCAGCTGAAAATCCCCCTAATAATCTATCACATGACTGTCATTTGCATTTGAGTTACTAAGACTTCACGGCTGCACCGAGAAGCAGAGAATATTTTTATTTTTTTATTTTTTACCAATAATATAATAATAATAATCGAACCTTTATTGTTCCCTTTGGGGAAAGTCCTTCTCTGCATTTGACCCATCCTATTCAAAGTTAACCTTAACTATACATACTAGGAGCAGTGGGCTGCCGTGGTGCAGCGCCCGGGGAACAGTCAAGGGTTAAGGGCCTTGCTTAAGGGCCCACAGTGGTGGTGGCTCGAACCGGCGACCCACCGGTTACAAGTTCGCTTCACAAACCACTAGGCCACCACTACGACTAAAGCTTTGAAATAGGCAAATGCATTATTTTTACAATGAATAAACACATTATAAAGCTGTGCATGTGGATAGTTTAAGTGTAAATATTTCACTTATTTTAAAAAGGAGTTTGATTTCCACTCCCATAAATAGATATGAACGCATCAGTTTGTACACTGATACTTTTGGCCAGACTTGCAAATGAAAAGAACCGCAGAAGTAGTGAAATTTTATCAACTGTGTTACATCAGCGAAATTCTACAATGGCAGGGCAGCTGTCAATACGCATGGCCCTGGCTATTTACAGTGGGTGTGTATCATGTAATACTGTATGTATATGTCATCACATATATCTGTAAGGTATCACTAGTGGTGATATTTCAGTCATTATCAGTACCCGGCCCGGATCTCTGGCGTTCAAGACAAACAAGAAACACTAATCCCTCCACTACTGTCTTCGCTGCACCGCTTGAACGTTACACAATTTTCTGCACTGGAACTGAACACTCTGGCTGTATTGTATTTTAGCATAATTTACAGGAATTATTTGCACCAGTTGGGGGAAAAAAAAAATAACACAACACATTATATAGTCAGTCCACATGACTAAGGGATTAGGTCTTAGCAGAAAGCTTAAAGAAAGCCAGGGAAGAGTAATAAAGTGCTGTGCCATATAAAGAATCGAATACTAAGACCTCAATACCAAATTGATTTGTGTTTGATTTTCCATCCAGGCTGTACATTTCAAAGATGTTCAGGCATTTTATATGCCTAGGGTACAATATCTGTTGCTTTTGTGAGCTGCTTAGTATCATGGACTATTATTAAATAAAACTGAATCTGGGGTTGGAATATCAAAGGTTCAGTTTTCTTTTGATTTTCTTTGTGAGAAATCTGTCTCTGCATGATGGAAATCGATCAAATACACCCTCCATTAATCTTACTCTCACTTGTGTGAGGGGGAAAAAAGCACTTTTTAAAGAAAAAAAAAGTGTTTCTCTCCGCTTGCTGCCTCTTTGGGCTCCCAGGAGTGGTGCTCAGTGGGCAGCCTGTGCTAACACATGCATACGCATTGACCGTATACGCCCGCAAACACGCACACACCACCCCGATGCACGCTCTCATAAACACAGGGACGCACACACAGAGCGGGTAATCTGTCTGATTGAAAGAGCTTTCAGACGGGTAATTAAATTTCCCAATGATCCGCTGCGGTGGCTACACACGGATCCGGCTTTCAGAGGTGAGCAGACGACCGAGACCCACAGCAATAACACACAGCTACTGCCACAGACAGAGAGAGAGAGCAGCAGAGAGAGGTTATATTTCATGTTGACAAGGACAAGATAAACACTGGGGCCTTTAACGACCATTAGCTCAACCCTAACCTTCATCTTCAGCACTTCTGCCATCCCAGCGAAATCCAAAAACAAACACACACATGCACGCAAGTAAACACAACACACACTCCTATCAGAACATCCTGCCACCAGTGATGACAGTAATGCCAAAGAGGGCAAAAACCATAAATAAAACATTTTATAATACCGTTACTGATAATTAAACACACACATGCATGATGGCACACCTCTGGTAATACACCTGGTGCAGCTTGAGGTGCATAAAGTTGATAAATGTTTTAGATTTTAACAGAAAAAGTGGCTTAAAGGAGTAATTGTGGAAGCTGGTAGTTTCAGTTTAACATTTTGGCACATAGAGTGGTGCTTATTTGCTTTCTTTCTAGGAATGACATGAGATCAATATTGTATTCATTTAGTATGGAGCTGCATGCAGGAGATAGTTAGTGTAGCATATAGATGGTCACAGTTTCATAGTGAAGTTGGCAGGTTTTGTACGAATGAGCCTGTTCAGCAGCCAAAACATGTGGCAACCTACACCATCGCCATATGGGTAAACTCGTTGAGAAAATATGCAAATCCAACACAAACTTCCCACTAATTATCTTTGCCTCACTTGACGAAGCAGCAAAGTGTGTTTCCTAAAGTTCTAAAATATTCCTTGAAACTGAATTTTGCATAGATTTTCAATCGGTTGCCAGTTTATTAGGTACATTTAGTCTAGCATGAGTCCTGCCTTTATATAGCAGAACATTGTAACCTTCCTGGAGGTTGTACTTGTTGCAGGGCTGACTTACTTCTAGCTCAATGCACCAACTAAATACAACTTTTGTGTTCTGTTGCAAGAGGAGACTTTCAGTACTCGCAACAGGCTTCACATGGACTGAGAAGAAAGACAAAACTGTGAGAAATTTAGAATAAGCTGTTGATTGTGCACAAAAGTAGCCTAAAAAATAATAAACTAAACACTTAAACTCATGCCCAATTTCCCACTGATACTTAGATTTGAAAAATAAAAGGCAAAAAAAATGTACTGAAACTATGTTTTCAGAAGGAAAAAAAAATCACTTGTTTTCATCTCGCCTGTTCCCTCCTAGCAGGTGGCGGGTTTCACTTACAGTATTCATCCTCACAAGTGAAACTAAACGAGCAGCATTATTAGGAGAACATGTTGTCTGTTCATAGCAAATAGAGGCCGAGGAACACAATAATAGCCGCCCGTTGGGCTAAATGTAGCGTATCGGCAGCAATGAGAAGAACAGAGGTTATAAAAGCGTCGGTGTGATTTGATCACCAATTGGCATAGCAACCAGCCCCGGCCAAGCAGCCTAAATTAATTGAGGTCTCCCATGTGAGACAAAGGCCAAGCTAATCGAGCTGCTCTGGCTCAGTCTGTTAAGCTCAAAGGGCAATAACAGCAGGTTGGACACACCTGGATCTGTCATCAAACACGATTTTGGTGAGTTTTAGCAACAGGGTTGTGGTGCAGTTTTTTAAATGAGAGTTTATTCATTCCTCGAGGGAAATTCACATCACTTTTCACCATCTCTGCACAGGAGGGTCAAAGTAGAACAGAACAGGAACCCTGGAAATGATAGAGATACACCTGTGTGTGTGTGTGTGTGTGTGTGTGTGTGTGTGTGTGTGTGTGTGTGTGTGTG